>JBAMJV010009356.1:0-124936 GCA_037951105.1 Echinarachnius parma
GATAGATAGATAGATAGATAGATAGATATAGAGATAGATGAATCAGTTGAGTACAAACTACAAAGGGCCGAGAAATTGGCTCGCCAATGACTTGAATTTGGATCTGTCTTCACTCACGAAGTCTGTGATGCCTAGTGGTGAAGGCGTCGGCGTTCAAAGCCGGAGACCCGGGTTCGAGTCCTGGCGGAGACAGTTTTTCGACCGGTGCTTTTTTTCATTTGAAGGAGCTAAATGAGGAACATTGCTTATTAAGCTACGCTACCATTCTTCCTTTTCAATAGTTTATGATTATTATTTGCAATTATTTATATATAGGAATAAACCAAAGCTGTATGTATTAGTTCACTTTTCGCTTATATAGATAGATATTTATATAAAGATACTTAGATAGATATTTATATAAAGATACTTAGATAGATATTTATATAAAGATCGATATACGATTCTGCATGTCTATTACTAGATTGTTCATTTATCGCAAAAGAGAAATATAAATTTACCAATAATACCCCGTTCAAATAAAATGAGTTGGTCCGGATAGGTTTGTTGGGAAAAGTATGTATGTTCTATTTGTTTGCAACATGCTCATAATTGTTATTGTTCCTTTCTTTTCTTGTTATGTGTTTTATAATTAGAGAGAAGTCCAGTTCATGTACTCTTCTGAATGGGCTCGATGTATCTGCCGATAGTAATCACATTTCAACTTTTGTAGCCGGAACAAAGGTAATCAATATATTTATATGCCATAAGTTAAAGTTCAGTTTAATGTGGGAACCCACATTTATTCCGATCGGATATATTTATTGATATTTCAGCTGTTTCTGAACCGATTTTGATAAAATAAAGTTCATTTTGTCATTACAATTGTATGCTCTTTTAAATTTGACACTCAGTTTTTGATTACCTCACAAAAAAAAATTTCTTGTAGCGCCCTCTATACCAAAACTGAGCTATCCATTTAAAGTAGCAGTGCAAACCAAACGTATGCATGTTGACTTCTGTTTATCTGTATTAGTGGATCAAATATTTGTAAAATATATTTTTTATATTTCTAAACAATTCAGCAATAATTGTATTCATGCTGCTAAGCCCCACCACCTATAAAAACTGATATTGATGAAATATTGATGTATATTTAATATATTATTGATGTTTTTATCATGTTTATGTTGCCTCCGGCGAATCTGCTAGTAGTAGGCTATATACATGCTTGCTTCTTATATATTACAATTCTATCTCTTTATTCAATTATTGATTTACTAAACATATTTATTTCCGGCAGGCGGGCCGAACCAGTGTCCCGTTGATTGGTTGAGTGCCCGTGTGCACCGGCCAATCGGCGCGGCCCGTTGTTGAGCTATTGGGAACGTGCTCGCTTATGCGAGATTGTGCATTTGGAGCCACGGTAGAGCATAAACACCGATTGTCTACATTAGATTATATCATTTGACAAAGTGTTGCAGCGGCACACGAAACGTCATGATCTTTTAGATTCCTAGTTGACATACATTGCGAGACAAACGAATATCACTAGCGATATTATTTCCGATATTTATTTCCTGTTTGCCCTTCTTATTTTCGTTTGTTTTCATTGTTGTTTAACTGGGCCTGTATTCTGATTTTTTTAATTTTTTTTAAATTAAAATAAAATCAGGTGAATCTACCCGTTGGATCTCAACGCACAGACAAGCCGCTGTACGAAGAGGTGGTGATTCCGGCCGCAGGATCCGCCCCCATGGGAGGCGGAGAAGGGCTCATCCAAGTCCGCGACCTTGATGAGGTAATACAAGTGGCGTAGCTGAGGGGGGGGGGGGGGGGGGGTGGCTGAATGGAATTACACCCCTTAACATTCGTCTGGCGTGGCCAAAAATGCATGCTAATTTAATAATAATAATAATGACAATAATCATAATAATAATACAAAAATAAAACTTATTAGTAATACAAACAAAATGAATGAATCAGAGCCCCAACCCCAAACTGATAAACCCGGGCAGATGTTTCATGACATAGTAAATCAATAAGAAAAAGTGCCGCGTTTATTTTCTTGGGTTGGTAAAATCAGGTTTTAATTTTCGCCCACTCATGTCGGTCTCCCACGGGCCTCCTACCCTTGCCCATAATACATTGGGTTAGAATATTTAAACCAATAGGAATTCAGAGGGCGGAGCTAATCGCGTCAGTCCGCACGCACGCGCGGGCGATTACTCCCGGCCGCTCCTATTGGTTTAAAGTTTCCGACTCCGAGGCAGCATAGATTTATCATTTATGGATAGGATTATATTAGAGTAAATCGAAAAATTCGGATTAACATAAACAAACAACGAAGACATAATTGTTATTACCTCCGCCAAGGAGGTTATGTTTTTGGTCCTGTGTGTTCGTGTGTTCGTGCAGCATGCAGGGAGATTGAAGTTAGCCAATCAAAATTCGAGCGTTGGCGGAGGTATGCACTTCGTGAGTGCACTCTGTCTAGTAAGGATAAAACGAACACGCAGCAATTAGGCCTAAATTCATACAGGGGGCACATGTACAAACAAAATGACAAATGTAAAGAAAAACCCCAAAAGATATCGAGTACGTGTTTCATCTTTTACCCGTTTTGCCGTAGTTCTGCTGGCAAACTACTGAGCATCAATGCATGGCAGGTGCATCATGATTATTATGCATCGTGCCCCTGTCATGCACCTGTAGCTGTACTGTGCCAGCTGCCATACGGTACCCTTCATTTAGAACTACGCGCTCTCCCGATAGGGTATACCGTATATACAGATATACAGCTTTAATCATTGGTAGATCGGTCTCCACGGTCTCCCGTGCCAAGGAATATTGTATTTTCCCGTTAGAAGAACAATACAGCAAATGGTCCTGTATCTATCTTAACTGTATTCCTTTTACATGGACATGGATACCGATTTATTGATGTCACCACCCACTCTTGCAGATTGGGAGGAAGGCTTTTGTGGGGATGGAAACCCTGAATCGAATTCAGTCCAAGGTGTTCAACACAGCCTACAACACCACCGAAAACCTGCTGATATGTGCCCCGACAGGGGCGGGCAAAACCAACATCGCGATGCTGAGCATTCTGCAGGAGATCAAGAAAAACATGATCGACGGCGTTGTCAAGACAAACCAGTTCAAGGTATCAATTAAATTAGACCCCAAAATCAGCCAATGTTCCGAGGGTTGTTCCACGGAGACTGCGTCTAGTTCCACCAATCACCCACTACACATGTTTACTATAGTATGACCCCGGAGTATGACGTCATGTACTAAGGTATGACGTCATATATTATAATGAGTTGGTGTGTTCTGACTACAATAAAATGTGCATAATATAATAAATATTGGACCAAAATATAATAAGCCTAAGGATGAATTAATAATAATGATCTATTATCGATGACTACAAAAGATAAGAATGAGAAAAGCAATAGTCTACTTTTTAGCTATACCGTACGATGGTGATTATGATGAAGATGATGATCGTAGATATATGAATTAGAATATATTGTAATAATATATTTATATATTGGTCAAATATAATTGGTGCAGTGGCATAAAGCATGTTCAGATGGAGGAACGTGAATTATTGGTTTGCACATTATGTATTTCTTCATTTCGTATATAATTTCCCATTATGTCTTTTTCGTTTTTATTTAATTATTTGGCGGGCACTGCATGCCCCCTCCCCCAGCGCCACCCCTGCAAGTCAAGGGGCTTACTGATTATAGTGTTAGTATAAGTACTATAAAATGATATTAATCGCTTGTTTGCTATATTATGAATATCATGATTAGTATTGTTTGATTATGAATTGCATATAGGTTGTGTATGTGGCGCCAATGAAGGCTCTTGCCTCAGAGATGACTGCTACCTTTGGGTCACGACTCCGCCCCTTTGGCATCTCAGTCAGGGAGCTAACTGGTGACATGCAGCTCACCAAGAGAGAGATCATGCAGACACAGGTAATTAGAGTAATTTTTCGAAGCCGAGCTGAGATCCATCACAATTTTTTTTGGGGCAAGACCGTGATCCGTCAACAATTTCCTAGACCAAGACCGAGATCCATCAACAAAATTTGGGGCCAATACCGAGATATCCGTCAAAAATGTTTAAAGCCGAGACCGTGATCCGTCAACAGTTTCCTATTTCTTTCTATATCCTTTTCGAACATGGAGGAGTATAGTTTGTAATGTTATGGTGCAGGCTTAGTTCACTAATATTCAGTTTGTTTAAACTCCCCTTTTCATAATCATACAAACATAGAATCCATTAATTAACCAAATGTTTAACTACAGGACGAAAAACTGAGTTAAAAAAACACAACATACAACATATCTCACTCAAAGATCTGGAGACGGGTAAATTGCTAGTTCTTGAATGAGGGAGGAGAGGGAGGCATGACAACAAAGGGATCAAACGACTGCAGTAAGGGAGGCCAAATTGGTCACAGTGGATTAGAGAGGGGGGGGGGGGGGGGTAAACAAAGGGGTGCTTATGTGAATGATGAGGTAGGATATTAATGGAGAGTGGTTGTGAGTATTATGATAATAATAAGGAACATTAAAGGTAAGGCTCATGGGGTGAGATGAGAATGGTTGGAAGTCAAAGAAAAGAGGAACAATGAAAAGGGGGAGACTGGGAATAAGTATATGAGACAATGCTTATGTACATAAGATGGAATTACACCATCGACAAATAAAAAGCAGATTATGAAACTAATGCAGCTGACTGCCAAATGAAGCCCTGTGGGGAAAACAGAAAGTGGGAGATCGAGTAATCATAAGTAAAACGGTGTGCATGTGTGCATACAAAAAAAAGGTTCCCTTCATTTTTTGTTTCCATAACAAGATGTTGGTGACGACGCCCGAGAAGTGGGACGTCGTGACTCGCAAGAGCTCCACCGACGTTGTTCTCATTCAGCTGGTCAAACTGCTGATCATCGACGAGGTCCATCTCCTGCATGGAGACAGGGGTGCTGTCCTGGAGAGCCTTGTTGCAAGGACACTCAGACAGGTAAGTACAAAGTACCTTAAAAGGGAACCACAACCCCAAGATACTATTTTTATGAATTGAATGTCATAGTTTTACCAACAAATTCAGAAAAAAGCGTTTCCAGAAATAATAATATTGAATAGTTAACATTGCGCAACATCCACCTAATAAGGTGCTCAAAGCGCAATGGAAAAGATTTATAAAAATGATTCAAACAAGAATGAAGGGAAGAAAGAAGGTCTACTTAAATGCTGTTTGAAACAAATGATATTTCAACCTGTCCTTAAATGTGTCCACGGTGCCACTATTCCGCATATGTGAGGGTAATTGATTCCAAAGGAATGGTCCAGCGTGTGCAAATGACCTGTCCCCCCAGTTTGTGCGCGTTTTAGGGATAACAAGTAAGCCATAATCCAAAGAGCGACGTCGCCTGGAAGGAACATAATGTTTAATCAAACTAATATTATATTCAGGGGCGGAACCATGGACACAATGAAAGACAAGAAGCAATATTTTATATATAATACGAAATTCAATGGGCAGCCAATGCAAATAATTAAAGGCCTGGGGTAATGTGGTCATTATATTTTGTTAGTGTAATAATACGAGCTGCCGAATTTGGGAGTCTCTGCAACCGCGTAAGTTGGCTTTGAGGAAGTTGAAAGAAATGAGCGTTACCAAAATCTAGCCTAGAGGAAATAAAAGCATGAACAATCTGTTCGGTATCTGAACGAGTCAAGTATTTCCGAATTAATCCTAGATTACGCAAATAGTATCGAACTGATTTACAAACAAAAGATATATAGGCGGACATAAACATAGATGAATCAAAAGTTACTCCGAGATTTCTGAAAGCCGCAGATGTGGCTACGTCTATATTTCCAATCTTGATTGATGGTATATTACGTTTACGTAAAGGAACTAAAGAATACAACGTACTTTGGCACTTATTCCATAGTTGATGACTTGTAAACTAGGTCTGCCGAAAAAAACTCCATGAAAATAAACACAGTAGTGATTTTAGGCTAATTTTCCGATGCCAAATCTCACTTAGCAGCAAATTTACGCCCCGCCCACATTTAGGGTCCAAAATAAGCAGCGTGATTGACATGTGATTGACAATTCATCGGCTTACGTCATCTACAGAATTTAGAGAGGCATCGTGTACGGGGCGAAGTTCTTTAGATGACGTCACATTTTGGCGATTTAAAAGGGGCGTTCCCAGGCAAATTTACTAATTACCCCAAAATTGATTGATTTCAAATTATTTTTCTTGAGGAAAAATTACTTATAGAGAGCCTAATTGTGAAAACTAGGCCATCTAGACGTGCACAGTTCCTTTAATTGTACAACAGATCCTATACATACAAACTCAGATTTGTCATCGTTTAGTTTCAAGGAACTAGAAAACATCCATAATTTAATGTCTTTAACACATGATTCAAGCTTGCGTTATATTTTGAAAACCCACCATGATACTATAGTAATTTGTTCATGGGTCACATGGGGGATCACATAGCTCGTAGCTATTCCACTGTTTTATTTATTGGTAAATCACATTTTAAAAATAATATGTGTTTCAAAATTACCTTAATTCGGGTGAGATTAGGTTTGTTGGTATATATCATTGAAGTATCTGGTTTCAGATATGAATATAGTCTTTATATTAATCCCTATTAAATGTTTATAGAAATTGTCACTTATTCCAAATAAGTTTTGTTTTTGGTAGTTAAGAAGAAAAGAAGTACATGTCAATTGCAGGTGGAATCATTACACAGCCAAGTGCGGATTGTCGGTCTGTCAGCCACACTCCCGAACTATCGTGACGTGGCAAGCTTCCTCGATGTTGATCCCCAAAAGGGTCTCTTCTTCTTCAACACCGGGTTCCGGCCAGTCCCACTCCGTCAGACCTTCATCGGAGTCAAGCTACCCATGTTTCAAAGGCGACCTCTCATCGAGCGACGAAAGAATATGGACGTTATTTGCTATGAGAAAGTGCGTGAACTGGTTGATGATGGTCACCAGGTATGTATGTGTAGGGAATTAAAGGCAGCTCATTTTCTTTGAAATTTACCTGATCTAGGCCCCGTTGCAGGAAGAGATGCAATCGATTGTAAAGTTGCAACTGATTGCAAGTCAGAACACGTGACTAAATGTGCAAGTCTGATTGGCTCTATGGCGCATAACATGTACTATCTGTATCGAAAATAATATCGCTAGTGATATTCGTTTGTCTCGCAATGTATGGTCAACAAGGAATCTAAAAGATCACGACGTTTCGTGCGCCGCTGCAACACTTCGTCACACTAAACTAATATTCTAATATTCTAATTTATATATATATATATATATATGTAATATAGGACTAGTTACATATCTTGGGCCCAGTCCCAGAAGAGTTACGATTTATTGTAAAGTTGCAATGAATTGCATGTCAGACTAGATGGATTTTCGACTGCGCGCAGTAGAAATGGATGCATCGGCCATTGCGCGAATTTTATGAGCACAGTCACCTTTGACCTTTGAGAGTGTGCCTTAAAAATTAATCAGTTCATTGGCTCCTCAGGATACACCTTGATGGCAGCGATCTGTCAACCAATATTGAGATATGGCGATTAAGATCTATTTTTTGCATATTGACCCCTGTGACCTTTGACCTCATCACCCCATAATCTAATCGCTTCATTGTCTCAGTAAGATACATACATGTACCAAGTTTGCATCGTGAGAATCCAATAATAATTGTTATATTTGTGTATATGACCCTTTGACCTTTGACCTGTACTAAGATTGGTGAGAATCCATTTTTCTTGAGATAACGCGACCACAAGCTATCTTGCATATATAATGACCCCTGCGATCTTTGACCTTTGACCTTACAACCCCAAAATCTAATCAGATCATTTGCTCTCCAAGATACATACATTTACCAATTTTGTCGAGAATCTGTCAATGGTTCTTGAGATAATGCGATCACGAGAACGGGGTGACGTACGGACGGGCGGACGTACAGACAACCCCAAAACATAAGACTCCGGCTACATCGTTGAACCAATCAGATAAGCATATTTAATCACACGTTCTTTACAATCGCTTGCAACTCTTTCAGCAATGGGTCCTAGGACTGGTACCAAACATATATATACAAAGTTGGTCGGTGTAGTGAAATAGGCAAACAAAAGGTAACACAAAAAACGTAAGCATGGTAAGGAAACATAATTTCTTTCCAAATTTTCGCCCATGTAGTGTTATTAGGGTTTGCAACCTAGACTAGTTGCAGAAAGTCTCATATACAATAATGTACACATACACTGGTTGTATGCACACACTGCATAGTATGTGCCTAGCTAATTAATTATGCATGCATGTCACATGTGCACTGCATGCTGACGATCTTGTTTACCTGTTTACCACTTGAATTATAGTGCATCAACAGGTCATTATCTGACCCACATAATTGGGCAGATCTAGAAGTGTCCAGATAATGCTCAAATACTGGATGTACACAAAGTGATTATTCATTTCTAGCTTGTGAGCACCATGGAGTCAGGATGTGATTGACAGTTACTGATAAATGGTTACAAACTTTATGCCTATCTTATATGTGCTGTTCTTGGTGGTTTCAAAACCTTCATACATCACACAACATAACATTACAGCCCAATGGGCTCTCGTCAGGGATTTATTTGAACTGATCTGAGTAACCTAAGCAAAACTCAATTTGAATGTCAGTTTCATAGAATTATGAATAAACAAACCAACCACTCGTTTATAACTCAGATCAGTTCAAATAAATCCCTGACGAAGCCCTATGGGCTAAAATTGGGAAATAAACTAAGTTTCCTTAAAGGTGCACCTGTGAAGTGTCAGATATTGCCCAAAATGACATTTGAGACTTCATTCCTATACCCAAATCATTGTAAGATATGTCCGAATGATGTGTGAAAGTTTCATTGAAAAGGAACACTGCTTTCCTGGTTAAAAAAAGAGAACATTTGCGTCGGCTTTTACAACGAATTACTGTATAACGTTTATGAGGTTTATGACCGTTCATTAACCCTCTTGAGCTGAATGATTATCAATGATAGATATCGTCATACTAAAGGGGCATTTGAAAAAATCTAACCCTATTATATTCTTCTCTTACCATAAGCCAAACAACGTGGTAGAAGAGAAATGTGGAAGCTCAAATTAATTATTATGGAGTTAGTCACTTTCAGGTGCACCTTTAAGGGACTTAGTAACATTGTCTACATCCTGAAAAATCCAATTGGAATTTTAGCAGTTCCCTCAACCTTATTCGTATTAACAATAAAAGCATGGGACAGGTTTCGGTTTTTCAGATTTCCATTTTGTTCAAAAGATATTTATGATTGAAGTCTTCGGATATGAAATTATCTACCGTAGAAATGGTCCCGGTGACCTTTTCAGCCGTATACAAAGTAAGTGCAATGACTAAGCGAATATCACTTTGCATTTTGCTAATTTCTTGGCCAAATAACATCCAATTAACTTGAAATTTCACACATTACTTTCTGGACATATCAGATCACACCAATAGACATTGTAATAACCATGCATCACTCTTTGTGTCAACAACTAGATCCCTTTAAAGGGAGTGGGGGACCCTGTTCATAGCAAAGAAATACAGAACTGTCTAACATTTGTTTATAAATGTGGTCTGACTGGTCTCGATCTGTAGAGCTCATTATTAGCAACTAGTGGCCCAGCTAGGAGCCATGCAACTCACACGTCTATGGTGGGAGTTCATCTGATGTGTCTATGATAACAAGTTTTTGTCCCACTTTATCCCAGCCACTGAACAAACTGGGTTAAGACAAATGGCTTTAGACAAACTAAGTTTGAGACAAATCTAATTGGCTCATGGCTAGACCAGGGACTATATTCATGAAATCAACCTTGGTTGGCAACTGAACGAATCTCTTATTGAGTTCTTAGCACTTTAGTCTAAAATAGGCTATAGGAACAGAACTAAGAAGTGTTGGTTCATGAAACTGGGCGCGTAAAGACCTGTGATCAATTACAAATTTGCGAATAAGTGCAAGCCAGAAAATATGCGCTGTTGAGCCCATTAGAGTTGCACATTTGGGTGCATTTTCCGACTTGCATTTATTCGCAACTTTGCGATTGATCGCAACTCTTCATGCAGCAGTCTCCACATAGAAATGTATTCGTCATATTATGCAGGTGATGGTGTTTGAGTTCTCCCGCAATGCGACCACCCAGACTGCCAACGGCTTCCACGAGCGAGCAAGGATGGCGGGAAATGGGGACATGTTCAAGCCCAAGCAGACCTCAGAATACGATACGGCTAAAAGTGAAGTAAGTTCGGATAATTTCTCATATCCAGGGCAATAATTATGTATTAGCCACGGGGCATGTGCCCCTTTCTGTATATTTAATTATCAAACTGCCATTTATTTTTGTTATTTATGTTTTATAGTTTTAATAAACTGAAACTGAAATGTACAACAAGTTTATGGGAGAACACTTTTCTTTCCGTGGCCCTATTTTTTCAGAACCTGCCCAAAGAAAATGTACTAGAATTTATTTTGTACTGCTCCTCTTTGGATCATGCAGATGATGAGGGCGCAAAACAGACAACTTCGGGACCTGCTGGCACTCGGGTTGGCGGTGCACCACGCAGGGGTGTCGCGTTGGGACCGGAACCTGGTTGAGAAGCACTTTGCAGCGGGCCACATCAGGGTGCTGTGCTGTACCACCACTCTGGCCTGGGGCATCAACATGCCAGCACACGCTGTGATCATCAAGGTTAGTAATCAAAGTGCAGTCAAACCCACTATAGTGATCACCTGTTCATAGATCGAAACCATTAATCTAGTGTCCCTTGAAAACAGTTGAGATGTAAATAAAGCTGTCTTTAGAGACCAACTGCCATTGAAGACCACCTTTTCTGTCTCGGATTTGTTTGTCCAGGGTCCCGTTGCAGAAAGAGATACAGTCGATTGTAAGTTGCAATTAATCGTAAGTCAGATCACGTGTTCTGGATACGCAAATCTGATTGGTTGAAACGCGTGAATTGTCTGACTTACGATCAATCGTAACTTACAATCGATTGTATCTCTTTCTGCAACGGGGCCCAGGAGTAGGCGATGGGGGGGGGGGGGGGGGGGGGGGAGCAACTGCACCATGCTTCTTCCATTTAATCCCTTGCCTACAAGAACCTGTTGATCAATGAGCTATGTACAAAGTCTTTTATGATGTTATTATCTCCAAAGGAACCCGTTGGGTTAAGTTCTTCTTCATTTGTGTTTGTTGGAATTCTTGCTCCCATTCAATGTATCTGATCTGATAAATTGAAGTTATAATCTCAACAATACTATGAGAACAATCGGGAATTTCTTTTTTTGCAGTCCTTTTAAAATAAAGATAATACATACTGCTTTATTCTCATGGGTGCACATGAGATCGACCACTTATCTTGGAATGAAATGTTCACAAGTGTGCAAGACTAGCACTTGGAGGCGAATCGTTCTTAATTTAGAAGTCCTTATCTATATGGATTCAAGACTTTTGCAAAGCAGATGTAACAGCTAAATCACTTAACATTATGAATGTTGTATCTTCAGGGAACACAGTTCTACAATCCAGACAAATCTGCTTTTGTAGATATAGGGATACTGGATGTGTTGCAGATCTTCGGTCGTGCGGGACGCCCTCAATATGACACGCGCGGAGAGGGCTTCATCATCACACCGCACGACAGGCTGACGCACTACTTGACATTGTTGATGCAACAGACACCGATAGAAAGCCAGTTCGTAAAGACTCTGGAAGACCATCTTAATGCAGAGGTAAAGGGCACTGTGAGCGAGGTTTATTTATGCAATACAAAAAGACTCAGAGCACAAGTAATTACTGTATACAGGATCCTATAGGATCCTTTCCTTGCACGCATACGATCATGTATACAGTAATCGCTTGTGCTCTGAGTCTTTTTCTATGAGCGTAGTATCAGAAAAATAAACATCGCTCACAGTGAGTACAAACATATGCATGATTGACTCATCAAAAAGTTGTCCCGTGATCAGGATTTAGAGCGCGATATGGATTTAGACGACACTGAGATTGGATATACATATATTTAGATGATATCACTTATTACCATTGGCCTACTTTGTATGGACATGGTCAAGGTATTTATTAGTAATAACAATCATGGAGTAGTATTAGTAAAACCTTTGTATGTCAAGTGTGGAATCATCATTATCTAGGACAGCGAAAAGAAAAAAACAACACAAATAAAAGAAAGCATGCATAAATCATGCACTCGAGTCATTTTATTTAAAGAACAAAATGGTTGCAATAGGAGAGCCAAATTTGAATGACATAGTTAAGTCAATCTACATAGGAATTATTTTTACAAAAGCTTTATAATCTCTGATTTAAAGGAAAAGGTGAACATTTTCTGAAGATGTTAAGACAATCCTCTCTAATAGGCAACTTCGAAAAGTGATTTATAATGTAATTGCTATTCCTTCTTCATTTATTTTTTGTGCAGATTGTTCTTGTCACAGTGAGTACGGTGGAAGAGGCAGTCCGATGGCTCAGCTATACCTTCCTCTACGTCAGGATGAAGCTCAAGCCCCAGTCCTACGGTGTCACCTCTCGTGAATCTCTGGTAAGCTTAGCGATCTTTCCCCATATAAAATTACTAGGGATTCATAATTCAGGCACACAGTGCCATCTTACGATTACACTGCGCACGGTAATACAAACAGGATCATTGCAGGATTATGCAGTGCGCAAAATGGCCACCTATGGTGTAGCGTCCCCATGCATGACATCATGGACAATGTAGAGGACAGACCATGAATTTGTTACTCGGCTAGTATTTCGACGGAATAATTCGCCAGTGTGTATTTTACACAGTGCGCAAGGTGTTCGCAAGATGACACTGCACGTCTGATTTAGAAATCCACACCACCTTTAAGACATTTTGAATTTGGTATATGCATTTTCTGTTCAAACCCAATCTAGGTATATTCTAGACCAGTCCTACATGGGTATATTGCTTTTTTGTTTTTGTATTCTTGCATTCAATTAAATCTATCATACAGACTGCCTGAGGGATTCAGAACGAGATATCTTTATTGATAGGTTATTCCCGTGCATGTCTTAGGGTCAGGAAACTGGGCCCAGATTTTCTGGTGGCAGAATCAAATTGAATAGCATATAGGTATTGAAATGCAAGTACATTAATATCAGTCTTGAATCGTAACCATTAAATAGAATCATTTCAAACATAGGGAAACTCAAAAGAAAGATATACTATAAATGAACAAGAGCAAAGAAAATGGATCCCAAGGAAACCATATTTTCTTTGCTCTTTTTCATCAAAATACAGTCATGTACATGTTTTTTGCAGTTGGATCCAGAGTTGGTGAAATTTCGCAAACGACTCATCATCCGTGCAGCAAAGGTACTCCACCGTGCCAAGATGATCGAGTTTGACGAGCTGGCCGGCACCTTTCGCAGCACGGAGGTGGGTCGCATTGCGAGTCACTACTACATCAAGCGCCAAACTGTGGAACTGTTCAACACCAAGCTTAGGGTCTGTAAGGACTACGAGGACATCCTGGCACTTGTGTCCCAGGCAGAAGAATTCAAACAAGTCAAGGTACATTGTATGGTTTGTTTGAGCAAATGTAATAGTCACACGATATGTTTGTCAATCGCTTCTTATTAGAGATTAGCAGACTTTATCGCCCCATGAGCTGAGAAAGGGTATATGATTAAAAAGATAGCAAGGAGATTGTTTATTTTGTATTTTATACAGCAATTAATGAAGAATGACGGCTATGAACTTTTAAATCAACAAGCTAGTGGCCGGAGGCATTAGGTTTTCGGGTTGTCCGTCCGTCCGTACGTACGTCCGTCCGTCCGTACGTCCCGTTTTCGTTCTCGCGATATCTCAAGAACCGGTTGACCGATCAATTTCAAACTTGGTATGAGTGTACATATTGGGAGGACGATGATCTGATACGAGTTTAGGGGTCATGAGGTCAAATGTCAAGGTCACAGGGCACAATACATTATATATGCAAAAAAAGCTTGTAATGGCAAAATCTCAAGAACTGAATGTCAGATTGCAATCAAAATTGGTATGTGTATGTATCTTAGGGAGCCAAAGAAGCCATACAATTTTTGGGTCATGAAGTCAAAGGTCAAGGTCACAGGACTCAATATAATTATGCTAAAATAGCTTGTAATGGCAAAATCTCAAGAACTGAATGTCAGATTTCAATCAAACTTAGTACCTGAATGTATCTGAATCATTGAGCCTGACGACCATATTGCTGAAATTATGAAATCACCCCGAACTGGATGTATTTCTTCAATTCCTTGAGGTGTCCATAATACTGGCATAAATCAAAAGATTAAACAGGATTCCTCTGATTTAAACCGAAGCCAAATCATCTTTTTGGTTACAATCATTGGTATCGCTATGGTAGCTGTAAATGAACAACTATGCTCAATAAAAAATAAGCTTCAATGG
This sequence comes from Echinarachnius parma, assembly GCA_037951105.1. Taxonomy (NCBI): domain Eukaryota; kingdom Metazoa; phylum Echinodermata; class Echinoidea; order Clypeasteroida; family Echinarachniidae; genus Echinarachnius; species Echinarachnius parma. Next base: position 14,543 of record JBAMJV010009356.1, read on the forward strand.
TACTTTCATCGAAACAGTATCTTAGGGAGCCAATGTAGCGATACAATTTGGGGTTCATGAGGTCAAAAGTCAAGGTCACATGACTCATTACATATGCAAAATTAGCTTGTAATTGTAAAAAAAACTTAAGAACTGAATGTCAGATTTCAATCAAACTTGGTACCTGAATGTACCTTACGGAACCAATGTAGCCATATAATTTGGGGGGGCATAAGGTCAAAGTTCAAGGTCACAATGCGAAATAGCTTATAGTTGTAAAAACTCAATAAATGAATGTCAGATTTCAATCACACTTGGTACTTGAATGTATCTTGGGGAGCCAATGTAGAAATACAATTTTGGTGTCATAAGGTCTAAGGTCAAGATCACAGGACTCATTATATATGCAAAAATAGCTTTTAATTGTGATATCTCAAGATCTGGTTGATGAATTACCATCAACATTGAGTTTACAGAATTAATTCAGTGCATGTTAACTTGGGCTTGATATACAAATCGCGTGATAGCGGAGGCATAATTTCGATTGCGCGTAGTCGAAGATCCATGTAGTTCATAATGTGTATAACCATCTTATCGTTTTATTGAATAAACTATGACAGTTAGGGTAAGGTTATTGTTTAGGATTAAGGTTAGGGCTAAGTGTTCGGGCTTTGATATAGTTTTAGGAATTCCTGTTAGTGTATGATAAACTAATTGCAGAACTATTGTCGCTGGAATAATTGTATGGTACTGCAGCATAGACAATGTGTTGATGTGGTTCATTTTTATCCACTACACAGGGTGGCCCAAAAAAAAACGGTACGGGGCACTTCCCAAAATAAAGTAAAATCATTATTATGTCCATCGGATAGGGTGTCCTTTTCAATGAAAAACGATACCAAAAACAGTCATTTTGTTGAGTAGTTTTTTGTTTTAGGGCGCTGTGAATGAGACATCATGTCAGGTTCCCATTTTTGTCAATTTTTACCAAGTCAGTGCCCGATAATTCGCACTTTCTGCCCGTTATAGCGGAGCAATACGCGCGCCATTGTTAGTGTGCATTCAGCCGTGAAACGAAAGAATAGGCACAGTTGTTCGATGCTATAACGGGCAGTAAGTGCGAATTATAGGCCACTGACTTGGTAAAAATTGACAAAAATGGGAACCTGACATGGTGTCACAGCGCCCTAAAACAAAAACTACACGACCAAAATGAATATTCTTGGTATCGTTTTTCATTGGAAAAGACACTCTATCCGATGGACATAATCGTTTTGTTACTTTATTTTGGGAAGTGCCCCGTTCCGTTTTTTGGGCCACCCTGTATTGGAGGGAACCACCACCCCCAAATAATATTCTTATAAATGAAAGGTGATATTTTTAGAAGTCCATTCCGCCTACAATTTTGAAAAAAAATGATATCATTTGAAATGTTATTATCATACTCTAAAAGTAAGTGTTCATGGGTCTGCAGACGGAGCCTAGTCTATTGTCTAGGACATGTATTACGCATCTTCCATGGTTCGTTCTATTATCTCCTAACGTTTGGCGCTTACGGAATAAGCGGCCATGTTGGTTCCGTAAGTTTTGTTGATTAATTGCATTTTAAAAATGAATTATGCACTCCTTTGCAAAGTGTTGGACATCTATTCAATATCAAACAACAGTGCCAAAACTTATAACTCTGTGTTGTTCTTTGAGTGGTGGTCCCCTTTTAATTGCAGGTTCGTAAAGAGGAGACTGGTGAATTAGACGACCACAGAGGAGAAGATTGTGAGGTGCATGTATCCGATCCCAAGAGCTCGCAGGGGAAGGTCAACATCCTTATGCAGACGTACATCTCAAGAGGGCATGTCAAGCTCTTCTCACTCGTATCAGACATGAACTACGTTGCACAGGTGTGTAGTAGCCAGTTCCTTTCTAGATTCTGCAATTCCCAGCATAGAGTTAATGCAGGACCCTCCAGTTCCCTGTAGGCAAGTGGGTTCCAGGGAAGCTCACTAAAATGCCACAATATGAGCTGATAACATTAGCATCAAATTAACATCAAAAGGACATAATGTATCTTCTGAAAGATGTCACATCACCTTTTAACGGCTTATTAGTTCACAATTAAGTATCTAAATTGTATTGATAGCCCAAAAGCTTTATGTTTAGTACATATATAAGCAGCTTTTCTTATTAAAACATATGTAATGAAGTTACAATATGTATCTAATTTAGATCTGTAAAGATGTCAACAACCGATAGCTATTAAAATTGTATTTGGCAATTTTACTATGTAAATGGCACGAAACATGGCAACCACCCATGGGAAGACCAGCTATGTGTAATGGACAGATTGTATTCAAGCGGACAGTGTCATCACTAAAATTATGCTCTGATTTTCTGACTCATGCCATCGGAGAATCATCATGAAAAATCTATTGGCATATAAAGCAATAGGTTATTTTGTAATGGTATTTTCCTGAAAAACTCTGCAGAATGGAGGACGGATTATGAGAGCCCTCTTTGAGATGGCAAAAAATGCACAGCGCCCTCATTTGTCTGGCAATGCCCTCACCCTGACGAATGCCCTGGACAATCGCACGTGGCCCTCTAAGGATCTTCTTCGCCAGCTCTGCTCAGACGATTGCGATTAGCTCGTTGACATCATGGGAGAGAAGTTTAAAGCTGCAACACTCAAGGATATGTCAGCGCAAGAGATAGGTCAGCAAATGTTTGGCTAGACAACTGTTAAAGGTACTTCAGATTCGTCAAATCAGATGCGGGGCGCCATCTTAAGTACACGTTGCGCACGGTGCGTGATGCACGTTAGCTCAGTGTCATGCGGTGCGCGCAAACTAGCCCAGTTCAAAATGGCGACACGCTATGTAGCATCCCCACGCTTGATGCCCTTTAAGTAACTGTTAATGTGCATCTTAGTGAAATGATGAGAATATTAGATGTGGTTAAAATCCAAAAGCTATATAGAAATAATAAACAATATAGATATCCAATAACAATATATGTTGCACATATCAATTATTTGGTGAATTCTTTGTCCAAAACACAAACAAGTACACACAGTTAGTGATGTAACATAGTCCGACTGTAACTGAAATAAATACATATTTGTATGCCTCCGCAACGAAGTAGCCGGAGGCATTATATTTTCGGGTTGTCCGTCCATCCGTAAGTACGTACGTACGAAAAACAGTGCATTTTAAACATTTCCCAGTACTCAATAAACTTTAATGACGATATGACAATTTTCTCTTTAATGTGTGCTTACGCAACCAAAGATTAATGGTTACCTCTTATTTTTACACATTGTTTTCTTAACTACCATAGGGATATCTTTGCAAGATGAAATCATGAGACGATTTTTGGTTATGAAATTATGAGCAATTGTTTAGGGGGGTAGTTACTTTTTGTGTTCGGTTTATATTGTCGGCTGAGAGTGAAAAGGGCGTAAAGACAATTGTTTGCTAAATCGAGTTACAAACTAATCATCTTTGGAATAATAATTGAAAGTGATAAACTAAATTGGGCGGGAAGAATTAAAAAGATAACAAATATTTTAAATGTATGGAAAAGAAGAAGATTAAAGGGATCTAGTAACTTTGTTGACATGTGCAAAAAGTCATGAGTGGTTAATACAATGTATATTGTTGTTAACTGATATGTCCACCGGGTGTTGTGTGAAAATGTCAAGTTAAATGGACTTTATATGGCCAAGTAATGAGCAAAAATGCAAAGTGACATTCACTAACCCATTACACTCACTTTGTACACGGTCCTGATGATCCGTTGGATAATTTGACATCTGAACACTTCGATTGTAACGAAAGGAAATTTGAAAAACCGAAACCTGTCCCATGCTTTTTTTGTTAATAAGAATACAACAAGGTAGGAGGGAACCGCTAGAATTTCAATTGGATTTTGAGGATTTGGACAATGTTACTAAGTCCCTTTAATAGATTTTTGGAAAGTAACAATAATAAAAATATTAATAGCCTCACAATTTGTATATATTTCGACGGCTGTACCAGTTCCAAATTATATTTTGAAGGAATTAAATGCGTTGATATAATCTTTTTGTATGGAACTCTAAGATAGATCAAATTAAAAAGAAGTGTTATAAATGAAGAAATAGATGGGGTCTGAATATGGTTGATATAGAACGGAAATTAAATTCTTTACGTTTATCGTGGATATCAACTTTTGTTAGCGATATGAATGGAGCATGGAAGATATTGTTTTTTTTATTGGACAAGTAAAATTGGGGGATTCGCATTGTTATTAAAATGTAATTGTAATACAAAATATATTGCTTTAGTTGCAAACAAATTTAAATTACCCGCATTCGATTTGGATTGTGTTTGTATATGGAGTAAATTACGATTTATTGATCTGTTGCATGTAACGGACATAAAACAACCAAGTGTTGTGGTATAATAGTAATATAAAATGTATGCATGATATGTTATAGCTTCAAACGTGGATTAATTTAAGCATCATAAAAGTAAAATACGTACCGTAATTAAAAACGGTCAATGGTGTGATTTAAAAGATATATTTCCTGACAATGTAGCAAGTAATTTACTGTATAATTTTAATTTGGTCAAATTGAAAAAGTCTTTTCCAAAATGTTGGTTTGAGAAACTACAAGATATAGCACCGCAAAATAATAATAATGAAAATTTGTTAGAAATATCAGTACGAGATTCTATAGATATTAATGCTATGAAAGCAAGACATTTTTATTTTGTTCTTATTAAAATGAAACGAACAAAGCCACTATTTTGTATTTATTGACAAGACTATTTTGCATTACCAGAGGACTTTATATGGAATGATGTTTTATTATTTAAGTTGAATCAGATATCGATTGAAAAATTAAGCAATTTAATTTCAAACTCTTACATAGAATATTATAGAAAGAAAATTTATTTTAATGGAAAATATTGAATGAAAATATATGTGATGTTTGTAATTGTGTTAGTAAAACATTGCACATGTTGTTACGCTGTTAAGTGGTAAATATCCTTTGGAAGATAATAGAAAATATGATTTTTCATATGTATAAAATAATAATTCGTATTGATGAAAAGGTCATTATGATTGGTGATCAAAATTTTGCAAATGACAATTGGTGTATTAATTTTATTATTAATATTACTGAGTTTAATACGTGTGGTTTGCGGTTGCACCATGTGAGAGGGGTGGATTGGTGAGTCCTGAAAAGGACTATGGTAGTCCTAGAAAGGACTGTTAGTAGTCCTAGAGAGGACTGTTGGCGTAGTCCTGTAAAGGACTGTTGGTGTAGTCCTGAAAAGGACTGTTGGTATTCTTTCTAGGAGAGTCCTAAAAAGGACTGTTGGTAGTCCTAGAAAGGACTGTGGTAGTCGTAGAAAGGACTGTTGGGATAGTCCTGGAAAGGACTGTTGGTATTGCGAGGAGAGGGTGTATGGTATAGGAGGGGCTCGACGTTTCGAATAGGTTGACTATCCGTCGTCAGGAGTATTACAGGAATATTACTGAGTTTGTCATTTATAAAAAATATGTTGAATTTGTGAATAATAAAACAAACAATTATTTTAAAACCAACATACTCTGGAAGGAGGTTAAAGTAGAATTTAAATTATTTGAATTGTTATTACTTTCGAAACAAATGTTAAGGAATATGTCAACTATTAGATCACTTTCAGTTTTTAATTGTATTAATTGTGTAACTATGTAAATGTTGTACTCTGAAATAAAGTCCCTCGAAAGAGGAAAAAGAAAAACAACTATTTGGAATGAATCGCAGCCTGTATATCATACAAAATGTTCAGAAAACCGGAATAATTATTGTCTAATTTTGGGTATATTTATCAACATTCGAATGATATCTGCACATTATGTTTCTACACGGAATTAAAAATATAAACATGATTATTTCCGAAGCTCAAAAGATGACTATAAAGCGCCCTTCTCTTTCTCAATTGATAAGATTATATAAATGATATCATGCAAATCTTATTCTTATGATTTAGTAGGATTACCCAAATTATGGGATGTTTTGTATATCATGCGTGTGTATACATATTGGTACAGTTCATCTCTCCAAATATCGTCCCCTATACAATATCACTGTAAATAGCACTTTAATATCCTCCCCAAGTGCCCCATGCTTAAAGGTAAAGGCCAGTTTTGGAAACGCCCCCCTCTCAAAAAAATGAAATGGATGCTCTTATTACCAATAATGTGAAAGAATATAATTGTACTAATATAGGATTATCCAAATTTGGCCAAGAAACCGCCTACTAATTGATATATTTGCAAAATTATAACTTGATCTGCTGCAGATAGAGTTCGCCAACTCGGAATCGCTCATTCGCTACGTGTATTACGACCACGAGGTGTACACGAGGTGTCGCGCTATACGATAGCTTGTCGATATCTCTCCCAGCGCTAGCGGCGTGGACAGGTCCGAACTTGCGGTGGATTTATAAATTTCACAGGCGGATATTGGATTTCTTCCGATATTTCTGTATTTAACGATGCTTAGGTTCCGATTTTACCACACAAGCCCTATTTCAATACCTATTCAACAATAATGATCAATATAGATGTATTCGGCTTCTTTCCCAAAACTGTAATTCATCTTTAATATAAACAAATGCTTTTCAATTTTCCTGTGATGATCAGTATTTTGCTCATTCGAATCATGTGATTTGCAGCAAATACAACTATTACATCAATGACTATTTAAAAACCTCTTTTGAAAATTTTTGAAAAAGTGTAAGCATTTTGTTTAATTATTAAAAAAAAACATCGAATAAATCTGGGGCCCAAATTTATCGTCATCGGATATATTTATTGATATTTCAGCCGTTTCTTAAAGGATTTTGATCAAATAAAGTTAATGCTGTCATTAGAATTGTATGCTCTTTAAAATTTTACACTCAGTTTTTCATTATCTCACAAAAGAATTATTTTGTGCAGCGCCCTCTATACAAAAACTGAACTACCCCTTTAAAATCTATGACTCGACTGTTCTGCTGAAATGATTATACCCAGGTCCGGTAGTGTGAACATGTCACCATTGGGCAATTATAAGCACTATCATATTGAATACTATTACATTTTTCAATACATATCACAAATGGTCTGCATTTTGATGTCTTTCTAGTCTAGCATACCAGTATTGATTCTTCACATACTGGAAATACTACAAGCCCCTTGACTTGCAGGGGTGCACTCTCACTGGCCCGCTGGTCTGGGGCCAGTGAAAACTTCATGCCAGCAAAAATGTATAAATGTCATAATTTGGTGGCCCGATCGGGCAAGCAGATTTTCAAGCCAACATTGACAAAATTTGAAAATACTTGTTTTCTTCCATGTCATGCTTCATCTATTATTACAGGTTTGATCAGAAAATAGTGATATTTGAATAGTAAACAGTTTACTCATGGTATAACATTTTAGAGCCAGTAAATATTTCTTTCGGGCCACCAGAAAAGGGGAAGAAATTATTTCACTGGCTCGACCGGGCCTCTGCAATTTGCATAGAGCAATGGTTCTTTTATAAGTCATGCATGCCAAGTTGTAGTCACGCTTTGGTAAATAGTGCCGTTAATAACTAACATGGAGTAATGGAAATATAACTTTAAGAAGAGTTAGAGGGGAAATATATCTTAGAAATCACTTAAGATATAAAGACCTGATGTAATTTGGTTGCCAACTGTAGATCATTTTCTTTTTGTCTTATAATAATAAAATATTGTTATGAACCAGAAGGCCAGACACAATCAAAATGTGATTTTCTGTGCTAGTTATGAATAGGCCATGTCAGTGTTCACATCGAGGCAAGAGAAACAAATGTCCTTGCTTTCTTCTTTCTCCAGGTATTAAAGTAACTAATACAAAATGCAGATCTAGGAGGTGTTGCATAAGGAGTTGATCATAGGCGCATTCGAGCCAATCAGATTTGCGCATTTAGGCAAATGTTCTGACCTTGCGTCTGATCGCAACTGTTTATGCAACACCCCCTCTCTGTAAACCTTATTCTGTTTTATACTCCTAGTTAAATATGCTTACGTGATATAGTGCAGGTAATAATTTTCCTCCTCAAATTTGATTAGCAATTTCAGCCGATGGATAAATATTTCAAATGAAATTCTGTACACTTCTCTGGAAGAAAACTGCTATATTTCTCGTAATACTATAAGTCATCATTAACAAATTTAAATCTAGGAAGGGTAATACAATAAATAAATTTATTGATATGGGGCAATTTTGGATTATAACGGTTTCTGGCACTCATTTGCAGGTGCACATGTCTACACAAATCTTAAATTTCAAGATGGTACTTTCTAATTTGCATAAGTATATGAATATCACTACCAATAGGAATTACTTTAAACATAATTATCTTGTCCAACTACTATGGAATAAGGTAGGCTGCCATTTTGACCAAAGTTGGGCGATTGCATATATTTGTAATCAGCATAATAAGTTGTATGATTATACTACACAAAATATCCAATACAATGTGATTCATACTGTGAAATACAATGCGTTCACACTGTGACATCCAGCACAATTTATGTTACGGTGTTTTGGAAACACGAAAAAAGGAGTATCCCTTTTTGAGAGCCTTCACACATTCTTAATAAGAAATTAAAATCGTTTATTTATTTACCGGGACATCCATACATAGTGTGCAGACATGAACAAACCAATGAAACGAATAAGACGCATTACATGTACACTGAGCCTTGCATGAGATGGATCCACGTGATCATGTATACTATAGAGCCATCGATATCGTCTAGGGCATTGGGCTCCCATGAAACTAAGCAAGGGCGTCAACAATTTCTCAAAAGTGTAGGGGAGACATTGCGAGGAAGCGAAGCGACCGAGCGGGGGAGGGTGTGGGAGGGGGTGTCCCCCTCCCACAGTAGGGAGCTTTTGTATTTTTGGGCGTGAAATTGTGCGATTTGGTGCACACCTGAGACAGAAATTTCACGTAATATGAAATATATAAGTATGGAACCAAACATACATAATGACAAAGGGAGGGGGACAATCTGCTCCTTTTTCAAATGTGGGGGGACATGATATTCCAATTTGATTTGCGTTCAGCGCATATGTACCGAGATTATTTTATTTTCTGTGACGGTGTGCTATCTATAGATGACGGTTTAATAAACTTCGTTTGAGAAATTACGCTGCCCAACACAATTTCAAAAGGTGAGTTCCCGCAACCCAAATGAAACTTGCAATATGAGAAACTGTATGCGGCAAAAAAGAGATTTACAGTCCTTTTCAAACTAAAAAACGGCTATTTTGAAGATTAATTATTGATAAATATGTCTTTCCCCTCTTTGGCATTATATCACTCGATTTTTTTCTTCCTCATTTTCGGAATTATTGGGGGGGGGGCGAAATGATATGTTCGCCCCCCCCCCCCAATATTTTCATTTGGGGGGGGGGGGGGGGGCGACCGCCCCCCTACCCCCCCCCCCCCCCCCCCCAGGATCGACACCCCTGAGGGGGGGTTTGACCCAATGACGATGTGGAGTTTTTTTTTTGCTATTTTGAACCCCCGTAAGTGATTTTTTTCTCACTTTTTCACTTTTTTCACTGAAATATTTTCACTTGGCAGCCCAAGGGGGGGGGGGGGGGGGGGGGGGGGGTTAAACCCCCTAACCCCCCCCCCCCCCCCCCCCCGTAGATCCGTCACTGGTAATTATGGTTGATAATATACTTGATCTCGAAATGGAATAATTCGTGAAATAAATGGAAATTATTATTAACAGAGTTAACATTTGTATCAAATACAGCCTTGGACAAAATTATTAGACCAAGCACTTTTTGGTAATTTTTTCGAAGTTTTACGCTATTTTGTCCATTTTATAATATTTCGAAGAAAAATAATTTCATGGCATATACCAAAGGGGGTATAGGCAATGGTGTTAGTGGTACCTACCACATATTTTCTCCCTTCAATTTGATTAAAAACATGAACTTTGAGCAAGTTGTATGGCTTTTTTCGATTCCTTACATGTACATTACATGCATAGGTTTTATATACATTTTTTTATACAAAGTGCAAGATTTGTAGATTTTTTTTCCTGTAAAATGTGATTTTACCATAGAAAGGTCTCTCCAGTTCCTAGTGTGACTTGTATTAGCACTTTGATTTTGGGTGAGAGGTGCCAAGTGGCATTACACTCTGTTGGAGAAGCAAATGATATTTGGATGCTGACTGCCTGTGCTTTAGCAGTGTATACCGGGATAGAGGCCATCTTCACCTGGTCGTACTTCTTTGATAAGAGCAATTGACTGCCACTTGGCAACTCTAATCAATAATTAATTTACTCATGAACAAGCCCCACACCAAATAGAAAGACATTTCTATGATATAAGCACTACTTACAGAAAAAAAAATCTTAAAATCTTCCACTATGTATTGAAATCGAATGTATAAAACCCATACCTTTTTATGTTAAAAATCCACACAATTATTCATGAAGTGTATGTTTTCTCAAATTCAAGTCATAAAATCTGTTGTAGGCATTCCTAATCCCATTGACTATACCCCCTTTGATATTTTATGAACTTTTGTTTCTTTAAAATGTTTTAAAGTGAAAAAATAGTGTAAACAATCCGAAATAATAAGCAAAAAGTGCTTGGTCTAATAATCTTTTCCAAGGCTGTACATACAAACGATGATCTAAAGTGAAATTTATATTTCAAACAAGTATATGTCTATTCTATTCATTTATTCAAATTAAGTTCCAATTAATAATAATTTTAATTTTATTTTAATTGTTTTATTTATTTTATACTGCAGGGTATGCCTGTTCAGTTATGCAAAACTGCTTTACAAAGGCGCCCTGCAGTTTAACTTGCATGTTGACAAACAACAAAATATAAACGTACATACATTACATTATAACAATTCAAAATGAACAAAAATGATGGGGAGAGTGTATATATTATACAAGACATCATTAAATATATACACGCATAGCATGTTAAGTATCATCTGTTATAAAATAAAATGATGTATATATTCGTGTGCTCTTGACATTATAACTTAAAGGAACTAAAGAATACAACGTATTTTGGCACTTATGTTATAGTTGATGACTTTTAAACTAGGTCTGCAGAAGAAAACTCCATGAAAATAAACACAGTAGTGATTTTATGCTAATTTTCTGATGCCAAATCTCACTTAGATGGCAGTTTACGCACCGCCCACATTTAGGGTCCAAAATCAGCAGCGTGATTTACACTTCATCGGCGTACGTCACCATTGAAGTATGACGTCAATTAGAAAATTTAGAGAGGCGTCGTGTACAGAGACTATTATGGGGCGAAGTTCTTTAGATGACTTCACGCCAATAGAGGGCAGCATATTCGATTTGGCGATTTAAAAGGGCGTTCCCAGGACAATTAGATATTTACTAATTACCCAAAAATTGATTGATTTCATGGGAAATGACCGCCAAATTCTTTTTCTTGAGATAAAATTACATATAGAGAGCCTAATTGTGAAAAGTAGGCCATCTCGACGCTGTAGTTTCTTTTTAGAACGATGGTACAACAATATAATAACATTTAAAATACGGTATGGGACCTAGCTCCAATATTGAATGTTATCAGTCTAAAGGTATCTTTTTACAGTGATTCGAGTTTGTATTAATTATTTGATAACCAATGACATAGGTATAGGATAAGTGTAAACAGCAAAACAGACTGCTTCGCCTCATAGAGACTCTTTGGTCACTGAGTACATTTCACTTACAAGTACATAATACGGCTCGTGATTATAGGTTGTTGAGCATTCTATGTAGTACTATACATATATAATAATATAATATACAATATATAATAATAATAATAATAATAATAATGATAATATTAATAATATTAATATTAATAATAATAATAATAATAATGATAATAATGATAAATTACATTTATATAATATAAACATAATATGAACAAACATCTCCATGCGTTTTACAGAAATATATTATAACAAATACCAATAACAAAATTAACTTAAAAGGGACCACCAGGCAAAGAACAACACATAGTTATATGTTTTGGTACCGTTTTGTGATATAAAATAGATACCCAACATTTTGCAAAGGGTTGTGTAAATTCATAAACAAAGCAACACACTACCATCACTTACGGAACCACTATTATATCCTGGTTCCGTATGGGCCAAACATTTGCGAGTGCGCCAATGCTATTCACGCGTACGTTTGGAGACCATAGAATCCCGGACAATTCGTTTGCTTGGACAAAGTAGTCTTCGTACATTGAGACCCATGAACGCATGCTTTAGAATGGTATGCGTTTTCCAATTATATATTTGTTTTCTTTCTGGAAACATATTTTTGTGAACTTGTTGATGGAATGGACTACTAACGTTGTTACCTTTCATTCATAAGAATATTATTTTTGGGTGGTGGTACCCTTTAACATTAAGCCTTGTATGTAATTTTGTTACATGAGAGCCGCGACACTAGAAATTATCAAAAATTGATATTAAAGATTTCTATATGAATTTTCTTTAGGTTCTTAGGATAGCCTTCTGACCCTTAAAAACCTTAGGAAAATGGCGCCTCAATGAGTGCGCTTTGAAAGCGCCTTACGGTGTCACGATATGACAACTATAAAACATATCTTTTATCATTTTAATCCTTCATATCTTCACTCAGAAGACAAAGAATTCATTACACGCGGGTCGAACAAAGCCATATTCATTGACATGCACCTTCACTTCGTATGCATAGTTCAGGCAGAGTATTGAGGGAAGTTTAATACATGGTAGTTTGGTTCCTTGCAACGCTGCCCTGTACATTAAAGGTTTGTGAAACAAAAGAAAGACAGATTTAACGTTTTTAGACATCGCATCTGTCATTATGATATATTTTCATTCTAAGTCGAAATTCCCATAGAAACCCATAGGACAATCCTATGGGTTTATATGGGTTTCTATGGGACCATTAGAAACTCATAAAATAAAACCCATATGAACCCATAGGACCCATATAAACCCATAGGGCCCATAGAAACACACAGGACCCATAGAAATCCACACCCATAGGACCCATAGAAACCCACAGAACCCATATAAACCCATAGGACCCATAGAAACCGACATGACCCATAGAAACCCATAGGACCCATAGAAACCAACAGACCCATAGAAACCAATAGAACATTTGGATATTTATGCAAGACTCATGCATATCATTCATTAAACACAATATGATGCTTTTATATTTGGTATTTGTTTAACACACATATTAACTTTAAATAGTGTGTATTTTAATGAAAAAATATATAATCAATTCATTCACCAAACTGTCAAGTCCTAGATGGGACTTCATATTCCAGTAAACAATATAAATATGATAGAATATTTTACTAACCAAGGAAAAGTATTTTAACTGCTAATACATATATCTCAATGTATCGTTCAGCTTTAAATTAAATTCTGTAACCCTCTTCTACAAGAAACAATGCCTAGCTTGCCCTATTGCAAGTGTCAATGGGAAATTCCTATGCGAAATATCTATGGGAAATTCCTATGGGAATCTTATGGGAAATTTCTATGGGAATCCTATGGGAAATTCCTATGGGAATCCTATGGGAAATTCTGTGAGTCCCATAGAAACCCATGTTCCACTTTCCCTATTGAAACCCATATAAACCAATAGGCCTATGGGTTTCCTATGGGTTTTGGTTCAATGGGAATTTCGACCTGGGTAGGGACCACGAATTCTTTAACAGAGTAGTTGATAATCTGATATTCCTGATATAAGAACACGGGAAAAGGCTTTAGAGTATCAAAAGTTGCTTATGTTTGATATGAATGTGGCGAGAATACTTATTCATGTCAAAGCTCCACTTATAAACTTTGAGAGACCCTTTCATATTTGTTCAGTGACAAAGAAGACGTACCCTCCCGTGCCATAAGTATTGCAACATGGTGAAATTCGTTACATTTTTGGAAAATGACTTATCTATGTTGTAGCGGTGTTTTGTTCTAAATAATTGAATAGTGACCGACATTCTGGTATAAATGGAAGGGGCACATTGTTCACCTTCTCATTCAAGGCCATCGAGTCCCTCATGCACACACCATGGTTAAGACATCCAGGTTATCTAACGTGCAAGGCCGACAGATCATCGCCCAGAGGGAGGAGGGGGTTTCGGTGGCTCAGATTGCTGAACACTTACAGGTATGCCGTCAGAAGGGTGTACATAGCGTGCACACGCCATAGGGAAACGGAAAATTTTGACAAGCGACCAAGACCTGAGAGAGGTAAAAAGACCACACGTCTGGAAGATTGGTACCTCCTGCCTCAGGCTCGTATGACTCGATTCGAATCTGCACAAACTTTGGCAGCTCACTGGAGCTACAGGATTGGTAGGTGAATCTCAAAGAGGACGACACAAAGACGCCTATACTCAGACAATCTTCATGCCCGCATTTCCAGGAGGAATATTCTCATATCTCGTGTCAATCGCCAGAGACGCATCAGGTTGGCCTCCAGAGTGACGGATTCGATGGTGTAGGACAATTGGAGGATGCGCGCCATTATCAGGAGGCGCGGGTACCCAAAAAAATACTAGAACTTCATGAACTTTACATGATAAATGACTCTTGACATGTTATTGAAATGTGCCTGATAATAAGATCTTAAATCATGTACTACAAATTAATTAAAACAGCACTTATTATCATGTCATACATTGCCTCCTCTGTAATGCATGTGTCTATGTTGCAATACTTTTGGCACGGCAGGGTATATTGTATGATGGTCAGTCAAAATGTTTTCAATCGAAAATACAATTCACGTCCCGATTTCAACTTGAAACTTGCATATTTTGCATTGTTAAGAAAGGTCTTGGAAACGAGGTATTAAGTGGGTATCAAAGGGAAATTATGAACTGCTCCCTGAACAAAAAAGGATATACACTATATATTTCAAAATAACTTTACCGTCAGTAGACGATCTTTTTAAAACTAATGAACATGTTCCTTATTATCACTTACCCCATCCACAACGTAGGGAGTCATGTAGTTGCCTCTTCCAAAGTCATCCATGTTCTGAATGTAAAAATATAAATACAAACGTATAATAATTTAAGATTAACACGCAATTCCCTTTCAAAACTGTTACCAACAGCTGAAAAGAATTATGATAATTTGTACAACTGACGGTGATGCCCGATATATCTTGGGTTTTGATTGACGGTAAAAACGCGAGAAACCAAGTCGAAATTAGTGCCGAGTCAAAATATTTACTAAAGTCTAAACGTTTAAACGTTTTGTTTTACGTTTAAACGTTTTGAAATAAATGGAATTCCTCAGGACTAGTTAAAATATTTATATTTCGGACTAATACGGGAAAGTTACAATTTTGGACATTGGTCTGCTACGTGCTTTCCATGATCGGATGAGTTTCATCGTGCATACCCTAACCGACCTAGTTATTAAGCACACTTCATATTTTAAATAATTCCTTTCAAGACTTTATACATTCACATACATACGATATGAGTTGTTATATTTCCTCGTTTATTTGGCTTGAAGTTTTGCCCAATCTGTTCTTTGGCTTAACTTACCAGTATGTGTTCCCTATATACAGGGGCGTCGATCCTGGGGGGGGGGGGGGGGGGGGCAGTCGCCCCCCCAATGAAAATATTGGGGGGGCGAACATATCATTTCGCCCCCCAATAATTCCGAAAATGAGGAAGAAAAAAATCGAGTGATATAATGCCAAAGAGGGCAAAGACACATTTATCAATTATTAATCTTCAAAATAGCCGTTTTTTAGTTTGGAAAGGACTGTAAATCTATTTTTTGCCGCGCGCTTCGCGCGCATACAGTTTCTCATATTGCAAGTTTCATTGTGGTTGCGGGAACTCACCTTTCGAAATGTGTTGGGCAGTGTAATTTCTCAAACGCACACCTCAAACGAAGTTTATTAAACCCTCATCTATATATAGATAGCACACCGTCACAGAAAATAAAATAATCTGAAATATATCTTTCAGTCAATTCGGTCCATATGCGCTGAACGCAACTTAAATTGGAATATCATGTCCCCCCACATTTGAAAGTGGAGGAGATTGTCGTCCCCCTCCCTTTGTCATTATGTATGTTTGGTTCCATACTTACATACTTCATATTACGTGAAATTTCTGTCTCAGGTGTGCACCAAATCGCACAATTTCACGCCCAAAAATACAAAATCTCCCTACTGCGGGAGGGGGACACCCCCTCCCACACCCTCCCCCGCTCGGTCGCTTCGCTTCCTCGCAATGTATCCCCTCCACTTCTGAGAACTTGACGCCCTTGCTTAGTTTCATTGAGAGCCCAATGCCCTAGACTATATCGATGGCTCTATAGTATACAGGATCACGTGGATCCATCTCATGCAAGGCTCAATCTTTTCCTCGCTATGCCCTTTAAAAATACGTTACGAGTATAGTTATACAATTTTAACACCCATGATAGGAGTTGCAAATGTCTGAAATCTAAAAGCTTCCGGGGGCTCCGCCCCCTGGACCCCCATTATTGTCCCCAAATGTGGGTGCCCCCCAAAGTCAGGTCTTCGAGCCATCAAGACACTTTCAATGAGCGCATAATAAAACTTCCGGGCATGCCAATGTGGGGCTTTTAGCTCTCCCAGTGGTCACTCTGGAAAAAAATTCAAATTTCGCCCCCCCCCCCCCCCCCAATCGCAAAAACGGATCGACGCCCCTGCCTATATATAGGTTTTGCCCAAACTTTTCTGTGGTCCCTAGAAAGTTTCCCCAAATTTGTTGTCCTTAGAAGTTTTCCTCAAAGGATGGTACAGTTTTGCTTAAGAGGGCGCTTCACGAAATGATTAAGGTAATGGAAAACTAGCCTAAGTATGCTATTTGGAAGAGCACATACTTAAACAAATAAAACAAACCTTATTTAGTAAAAATCAGTTAAGAAAGAAATGAAATATCTATAAAAACAGTGTGAGTCAAAAGAAAAAACGAAACCGGATTTTGATAGCTTATAAATCCACAATTCTAAACATATATACATTATGTTGATATTGGTATCATGTTAAAGCTTGGGAAATTGCCTTTACAATTATATATCATAGATTTTCATCGCTTTACGCTTCATCGAACGCAACCTTATTATCCAAAGTCATGCAAAAACTACCCGTGTCCAAGTTTGCCGTTGTCTTGTTCCATCATGAATGGATGCGTCTGTTTACCGTTTTTTCAAAAGAACATTTCAAGAATATCCTTTGGTTAATCAAAACAGAATACCAGCTGGTTGCCAGTGTTTTTCATGTTTATCAAGGTGGAAGGGGATCCCCACCCTCCTCCCATCAGCAACCCCACTTTTTGGAGGCAAGGGCCCTGAATAGAACATGTATGATGAACTTATCTTTGAAAATCAGACATCAGATGCAACCATTCACAAAACAAGAACGCTGCGAACTTGGATACAGTCAGTTTTTGCATGACTTTGGATTATTAAGTCGCGTTCGGTGAAGCGTGAAGTGATCAAAGTGTATGATATATCATTTTCAACGCAATTTCCCTACTTTTAACATGATACCAATATCAACATATATATGTTTATAATTGTTCATTTATAAGCTAAGTCCGGGTTTGTTTATTTGACTCACACGGTATATTGGATTGGATTACATGTGGGGCCCATACATATTTAATCAAAATCTATATAATACCTGCACTTTTTAAAAAAGTTTTCCCGATATGTTTTTAGAGAGCGCCCTCTTGTGTTTTAACGGCTGCTTTTTGAATGATAACAGCATTTTAACTTGGTCGTTTGTACGTTTTTCCACCTTTCGGGCATGGTGAAATTATTACTAATAGTTTTTAATGATGGTGCATGTTTTGCTTACGAATATTCAGTTTGACCAAAACTGTACTATCCCTTAAAGCTCAACCTACCATTCTGTGGTCCCTCGCATCTTGCCGGAATTCCGGGGCGTACTTCTTCTCCCGCTGTCGTTGGTCAATGGCGTAGTGGTCGATGGCCTTCCCGACGATGAAGCAACGGCGATCAACGAGTTCGAAGGAATCATCTGAAGATGTAGCAAGTTGGTCCTTGCGCAACCACGGTTCGTCGTCGTGGTAGAAGCCCCTGTTTCGCTGGTCGTTCGCCCTTACACGACCACCGCTATGAACAAATAACAACACTAATATTTTCAATGGAGAATCTGGCAATCTGGCAGAACTACACATTATCGTAACGTATAATAGTAAATTTTGCGACACTTCGTTAATAGAAAACACATATTTCATTACTGCCAAAAATTAACAATAAAATGGATGTGGGGAAAATTATCTTTGGAAATACATGTACAAAGGTATAACAAAATTTTAAAAAATCAAATATTGAATTATGAATGGAATCAATGTGTACAAAATTAATCAAAGTGAATATTTATTTAATTTGTATTTATTTTTATTCATGTAATTAATGACTGCAGTGCTATTTAATAGGAGCCAAATGCGAAGAATTTTCAATGTCGATGACAATGACAATAATATAGGTTTTCCCGCTCAATTTCGCGATTGTGTCAATCGAATTGATAATAGGAGGAAACGAATTCGCGCGATTTGCGATCGCCGTACCAAAGCAGCATTCGAATTCGTAAATAGTCGTTCAAAATCACGTAGGAGCAAGTGGATTTGCACAAAGTGCATACCTTTTCATCAATGGTCATTCGAATTCGCGAAAGGCCGTTGACAGTTGGCTGCACATTCGCGAATTCGAATGCCCATAAATGAACTTCTGTGTCTATTCACGAAAGCGTGTGCGTATGCATGAATTCGCATGCACTTATTCGGAATTTGGAAGACCGATACCAACGATTACGCGGCAACGCGCGAATTCGAATGACCCTAAATGAATTCGATTGAAAAAAGTGCAAAATTGAGCGGGAAAACCTATAATAACACTGATAATGACGATAACAAGTACAATGACAATGATAATGACACTGATTTGACTTTGTTACCTTAGGGCCCTGTTGCAGTAAGAGATACAATCGATCGTAAGGTACAATTGATTGTAAGTCAGAAAATGTTCGCGTTTCAACCAATCAGATTTGCGCATTTATGGCGCATAATCTGACTTATAACTAATTGTATTTCTTACAAGTTGTATCTCTTTCTGCAACGGGGTCAAAGACGCATTAACCGCCAACTTACGAACAAACTTTCGTTGCCGCCTGATTGCGTGATGTCCGGAGTAAGATGCAGTACCCGAAGAGAGTCACAATGAGAAGAAGCATACCAACCCCTATAGCAATGCCAGCAATGGCTCCAGCTGATAGAGCTCCATCAGTTGCTGCAGAAGCTAAATGATAAATTAAAGGAGAGAGAATGGTTAGATTATATATTTTTAAAATATTTTAGATGGTATACAAACGTATTTTAATTGTTTATAGTTGTTCAAAATATATTTTGTTTAAGGGCTGTTTTGACTAGCAAGATCTAGTCCTTTTTACCAAATGATGAGAAAATGTTAAATATTGTACATTATATGATTTTGTTGAATTGGTAAATAAATAAATTTAATTCAATTCAATTCAATTTTGCAAGGAGTCTCGAATAACTCAAATATTTACTTCACGGACAGGTATACATGATCAGGATATGCGAGATTTTTAATTTGCCTAGTAATAATAATAATATAGACTATTTATATAGCACCTATCACGATTGATAATCATCTCTAAGCGCTTTACAAGTATAGTATTACCCGGTCATAGGATACAATGCTAACCAGCACACATTGTGTGCACCATCTCCACTCCCTGGGGAGTATTCCTTCCAAGCGCTCAGTAATAATAATATAATATAATGATTGTGAAAAATGTTGTTATCTATATTGATTTCGCAATCCAGTATACTTTCATAATTCCAATATCTCTGGACATTCGTCGGTCAACAATCTTACGAAACGCACAATACGTAAATTAATCCATGCATCCTATTTAAAGAGGTAGTTCAGTTTTGATATAGAGGGCGCTGCACAAAATAATTTTTTTTTTGTGAGATAATGAAAAACCGAGTGTAAAATTTGAAAGAGCATACAATTTTAATCATAGAATAAACTTTATTTGATCAAAATCGGTTCAGAAACGACTGAAATAACAATAAATATATCCGATCGGAATAAATCCGGGCCCCAGTTTAATTCGATAATTAAAAAAAAAAAAAAAATGCTTACACTTTTTCAAACATTTTCAAAAGAGGTTTTTAGATAGTTGTTGATGATCAACAAAACATCACATGCATACGTTTGTATGAAAATTGGTTGTGACCAATGCTATTTTAGAGAGCGCCCTGTGTTTAATTGGCTCTTTTTGAATGATAACAGGCTTTTTACTTAGTCGTTTGTAATTTTCTATACATTTCGAGCATTGTGGAGCCAGAACTATTAGTTTGTAATGTTATTGTTTAGGTTTTGGTTACTAAAGCTCAGCCTTACCAAAACTGTACTACGCCTTTAACCTATTAACTAAGCCTTACCTGAATAAGATACATTCCTTCAGGAAAAACGCGATTCGTCCCACCATAGAATGCAAAATAAATATATATATATAACATATAGGGACAATGCTTATTAAGCTACGCCTATTATTCTTCCTTCTTAATCATTTATGATTATTCTTTGCATTATTTAAATATTGGAAGAAACCAAAGCTGTATGTATTAGTTCACTTTTCGCTTATATATATATATGTTCTAACTAATACTTGAATCACTCCTTTGTGATCCAGCTGAAGTACAGGCGGCTTGCATTGTTTGTAACTCCCTCCCCATGAATTAATTGAGTACAAAGGGCCGAGAGATTGGCTTGCCAATGACCTGAATTTGGATCTGCCTTCAATCACACGGTCCCCGTGGCCTAGTGGTTAAGGCGTCAGCGTTCCAAGCTGAAGACCCGGGTTCGAGTCCTGGCGGAGACCAATTTTTCGACCAGTGCCTTTTTTCATTTGGAGGATTAAAGGGAGGAACAATGCTTATTAAGCTACGCCTATTATTCTTCCTTCTTAATCATTTATGATTATTCTTTGCATTATTTATATTTAAATAAATATTGGAAGAAACCAAAGCTGTATGTATTAGTTCACTTTTCGCTTATATATATATATATAACATATATGTTAAAAGCTCAAACAAACAACCTTTCCCCCCTACAATTATTATGTTATTAAAAAAAGCGTGTGAGCTTATCACAATTCGAATAAACTGGGCTATATTTATTACGACGCTAGCATACAGGGTATGGATCAGGGGCAGCGGAAAGGTTTTGAAAGTGTAGGGGGGGGGGGGGGGGGCTGACCACAACCGGGTCACACAATAATTATTGTTATTTTATGCTTATGTATTTTTTTGTTTTAAGCCAAAAACGTGGGGGGCTGCAGCCCGCAGCCCCCCCCCCCCCCCCGGTTCCGCGGCCCCTGTGGATGGAATAACGAAAGTCACTTTACCTGTAGTTGTACCGGTGAATGTTTCATTGGCGAGATTACCTGCGAGCAAAGGGAATACGGTGTGATATGGCGTTTACAAATTAAATACCTACATGTTATCAGAAAAATGTATTTAAACAAGTTGATTTTGTACACTCGAGATCATTACAAACCAAACACAAAAAGTAACTACCCCCCTAAACGAATGCTTATACATGTAATTTCATAACCGAAAGGTGTCACATAATGTCATTTTACCACAATATTTATACAGTTGTTGTGTACATTTTGGGTGAAAATCAGATATATCCATCACTTCATGGCTGAATGAGCACAGATTTAAGACAAAATGACCTAATTTCAAAAGTCACAAGAACTTGCGCATGCCTGTACATTTTTGTGTAACAACACATGTGACTACATGCATTACTTATGGTTTATGAAACAATGCTGATTGAAATTCCATCCATTTTGATTTTTTAATGGCACATGTGGTTAAATATGACTATTTTCTCTTGAATGTGTGTTTACACAACCATGAATATATTATTTTTTAATACTTGTTCACATTGTTTTCCTAACTATCATAAAAATATTTTGGCAAGACAAAATCTTAAAAAGATTCTTGGTTATGAAAATTATGAGTTGTTGTTTAGGGGAGTAGTTATTGCTCGTGTTCGGTTTATTTCATCATATATTTCAGGAAGATTTTAATATTTCTTTTCACGTTGAAACTTGAAAAATAAACAAAGTTTAGTTTGTATTCCAATATGCAAACATTTTCAAATTAAGTTAAGGAAAGTCCCATAAGAATTGGAAATTACCGACTGGTCGCGCGTATAAAATGAGCTGCAGCTGCCTGTCTTAGTGGCCACCTGTCTATAGCAGCCAACCTGCCTATAGTGGCCATTGATAGTGAGTTGTCAATAGTTCACTTACTACTGCTATTAAAGTTAGTGAGGACAAGGGCTGTGTCAGTGGAATCCAGAATTTCATTATCTGTAAATGAGACCGCGTCTGCCGCTTGCTGAATCTCTGTGGCCTGAGTAAGGGTGTCTGCTACGACGTCGAGTTGGGAATCAACTATCACACTGCCTTCTGTGAACCGATTCACTCTGCAGTTCACCTCCACCGAGACGTCCAGTGACAACCTTCGCCGGTATGCAGCAATCATCTACAAGTAGATATAAACGAACATATTGTGCAAAATTATTGTAACCATCGATATAACGAGATTAATCTGGACCGGTAAGCAGTGATACTTGATCAAATTGAAATAATTCAACAAATGTTTCAATGTCATTGCCCCAGGGACACAATATTTAGGAAATATGTAATATCAACTATGATGAATGCCTTAAGGGATCTAGTAACATTGTATAAATACACAAAACTTACTTAATTAGATATGTTAGTTACAAAACAAACTTTGATGTATTTGTATTACCAATAGAAGTATTGAACAGGTAGGCTACAATGGTTTTTTTTCTCCATGTTTTCCCCTAAAATTTCCTTCATGTTAAAAATATATTAACGATTGAATTGTTCAGATATTTGGTAATCCACTGGAAAGTTATAATTGTGTTAAAAGTAATTTTCGTTATTCTAATTCATGTGGACGTTAAACGAATAGCTCCATATATCAATGGATACGTAGGATTGTTTGGTTAATACGCCTCTACTTACCACCGTGCAAACCTCCACCTCGAGGACAGCGAACTCTGAAGAGCGTCTGTTATTTAGTGCCTCAGAGAAAGCTGGTGGCCGACCTCTCACTGATTGCAAGGTAAAGCTGACAAAGACGCTCACTGAGAAAGAACATGCATACAATTGTTTCAATTTATTTCAATTCAAACAAAGGTTAAACTGACCATAATATGAATGGAATTCGTATACACATACATGAGCAAAGCAAATTTAGATTGCCGGGAATCGGACCCGAGACCTCCGGATTGCTATAGCAATGCTCTTACGTTTGAAACTTAGTACATTACGCTTTGATGACTTTGATTTTATATCAGAAGGACGCCATCAAAGGGCCTCTGTGGCTTTAATCTTAGAACACCTATTTTGCATAACGGTGGTTTTGCTTTTGATGCGATACCAAATCAGCAAACGAAGCCGAAATTGTATTAGCTCATTTTATTCATCCAAGATGATCTCATAACTCATTCATGATCGATTGCCTACGATTACTTATTGTGACCCAACCCAACAAAAGCAGCCATTAGTAGGAAATAGCCGATTTTAACATAGTGATAGGAACATTTCCCTATGTAATGTACCTGTTATTGCATTTATTATTAATTGACATAATAATTTTGTTATATATTATAAAAACATATTTCAGCGTGCAAATATTCAGGTTTGAAAGAGACCAGGTCGGGCAGTTTTCTGAATACATTTTAGGTGAAAACCGCGTAATAAACGGTTACTGACCTATTGTCTGTTCAGGACTGGCTGTTGCTGTTGTTGTCGCTGCTGTTGTTATAGTAGTGGCAGTCGTACATAATGCAAATGTAGGTAAATTTTGTTAGGGAAGAATATATATATGAACATTTTCAATACAACCGAAATATGTACAAGTAAATACTTTTACATGTTGGATAAAGTATACACATAATATTTGATTATTATCTATGTTCTCCATAAAGACCATATCGACACATTTTAACACCACTATTACATTGACATCAAACCATGTCTACTAATAAAGTATTTTGTCATCGGTGCAGATCGGAGCGTATATTGGGTTAATAAAACAACACAGCCAGCTATAATTAGCTTTTAATTATATATTATATGAATAGCAATATACAAAAAAATACATTTTGCTCCACAATAGACAATAACTCAGATATTACTACAATTGTGTCCTACAGGATCTTCTTTGATTGGGAGGATAGCAACCATTTCATATCCATATCAACTTAAACCGGTATACCCTTTTTCCTGCCATTTATGTTCAGATCAATTTGCATTCTAGATTAATCTACATGAGACATGAAAGAACGAACCTTCTTGTGACGAGTAATTACAAATGACCCCAGCGTCCTGTGCATGCGTGCAACTGTGGACACCCAGACCTCTGTGCGGGCAGTCGGAGATGCTGGCTTCGTTTCCGGTACAGTCAACATCATCAAGGATAATTTGCCCGGAGCCTTCCCCGAAATACGCACTGCCAAACGCTCCCAGGGCGTCTCCATAACCGAGGTGCCTGCAGACCACTTGTGCGTCATTGAGGTCCCATTCGTCATGGCAGACCGTCCCCCAGGCTCCGTTGTACCACACCTCGACCCTTCCTTCCCGGGAGGTCGCTCCGTTCACAAGACGAATCCTAGTGGCTGAAGGCGGTAGGGTTGAATACACATTTCAACAATTGTAATGATACAATTAAGAATTAACGTCGTATTTTGAGCATTAGGCCTACAATTTGCGCCTAAAAACTACGAATCGTTTCAAAGGTACTTGAGAAAACCTTTTGTAAAAATATGAGGTTAACTTCACCTCACGTTGTGTAAGCACAAAGTAAAGACAAAACGGTCATATTTACAAATTCGGAAAAGTAATAACAATACTGGAATATATTTGAGAATTGTGAAATATCTTATTGCACTCTATAATCACCATGAACAGATGAATGCATTTGACCGCATGTGTCTTAACAAATTAAAATGGATGGAATCTAAAACAGCATTGTTTTACAAAAACCGCAATCAATGCATTCAACCACGTGTGCTGTTACATGACAATGTACAGACTGTGCTAGTTCTTGTGGCATTTTGACCTTAACCAGTGTTCATTCAGCCATGGCTATGATGTTTGTGTCCGGCAATCAGAATTGTTAAAAACTCTTGATCAAGAATTGATAATATTTTGTTTAGGGGGACGTACTTTATGTTATATGATTAAACTCGTTTCCGTGGGTGTTACCTTCCTGTGTCGAGCAACTGCAAATGACCCCAGCGTCCTGTGAGCGCGTGCAGCTGTGGACACCCAGGCCGCTGTGGGGGCAGTCGAAGACGCTGGCTTCGTTTCCCTTACAGCTAACATCTTCAAGGATAATGTGCCCGGTGCCTTCCCCAAAATAAGCACGGCCAAGTGCTCCTAGAGCCTCTCCATAACCAAGCTGCCTGCAGACCACTTGGGCGTCATTGAGACCCCACCCGTTGTCGCAGACCGTTCCCCAGGATCCGTTGTACCACACTTCGACTCTTCCATCCCAGAAGGTTGCTCCGTTCACAAGACGGGTAGTTCCATTTGAGGCTGTTGTAGCGCAGGTAGATCCAGGTGTAGCAGTTGTAGTGCCAGTAGTTCCAGTTGGGACAGTCGTGACGACTGAAGGCGGGTTGATTTAATATACATGTAGATGTTATATAAAACGCTGGATGTTTCAAGATCCTTTGGATGCAGAATAAAAATATGATTTACATTGGGCAAAATCTAAATGTTTGACATCAGCTATTGCATAGGTACATTATGATGTAGCGCATGCAATCACAACTACCATTGATTTTGATTGGAAATACCTGTGTGAGTGTAAATTTTGGACAATATTTTGCGTACATACTTTGTAGATGGTCCCTCAGGGTAAATCTGTGATATATAGTGTTCAATACATGTACAAACGTCCTGAAAGTCAATATAATGTTGTTTAGCATAGGAATGGATGTTGGCAATTGTCTAAACGTGTGGCATTTTTTGTACCTGTTGTCACATCAGTTGTCGAAGCCTTAGTTGTGGTAGGATCTGGATATCAAATAATCAAAATGTTACATGATGGCTAAAATCATCATGATAAACATTAAGTATATTATACAAGTGTACAATGTGTCTATTTTTTTTCTATTAGCTGGTACATAAACTTAACAATTTGAAAACTAATAAATATCAACATAAAAATAAAAAAATGGAAATAATAACAATGCTAAAAAAGAATGCTTCTAATAACCATAACAATAAAACAATACATGGAATCTATTATAGTATCATTTATACTACGTAATGCTACGTGTTACTATAAAGAATAATGTGATTGACAAATACGGTTTAATAATGATGATAGTATCATTTGTATGACAGACGTATTAATGGTCTTATATGAGGCGTCGGCGCTTTTGGAAAAATAAAATGGATTGGAGGGGGCGGGGGGGGGGGGGGGGGGGGGAAGGGGCAGAGCATTTTTCACTAACAATGATCGCCCCCCCCCCCCCCCCCTACAAAAAAAATGTATTGTGCTTCGCAAACGAATCGATGCCTCTAATAAGACTTTAAGATAGTTGAGTTTCGGTATAGAAGGCGCTACACAAAATAATTTGTTGTGAGATAATGAAAAACTGAGTGTCAAATTCGAAAGAGCATACAATTTTAATGACAGAATAAACTTTATTTGATCAAAATCGGTTCAGAAATGGCCGAAATATCCAAAAACATAACCATTCGTAATAATTGTAGGGCCCCACAATTATTCGATAATTTTAACAATCACGCCGGTCAATCGCCTCTTTTCAAAAGATGCGTTCAAATGTTAGTTACCTGGAGTCTCGCAATTGTCCCCAGAAAAGCCACTAGTACACGTGCAATCATAGTCTGCATCCCCTCGTGCAGCACAGGTGCCTCCATTCATACAGGGATACGAGATACATAGGCCCTCAGGAATGGCAGTTGTTACAGTTGGACCAGGCGTAGTGCCAGTAGTAACAGTTGCGACAGGCGTGACGACTGAAGGAGGTTTGATTGAATATTCATGTAGATGTTATATAAAACGCTGGATGTTTCTTCAATATTCTTCATTATGATAAAGAGTGTGTAAATTATACAATTGTACAATTTATCTTTTTCTACTATTAGCAGGTACACAAACTTAAAGATTATTGAAAAACTAATGAAAATCATAATTATTAACAAATAAAAAAATAAATGACAATACACATGAAACAGTACATACACATAAAACAGTAATTGGTATCTATGACAGTATCAGTTGTATTAAGTAATGGTACGTGTTACTGAGAATAGTCATAAATGTGTTTGATAAAGAAAAGTTTTATTATGATGATACTATCATTTTTAGAACAGGCGTATTTATGGTCTTATATGACATTAAGGTGTTAAAATAATGATTTTTGAGCAATCACGGCAGTCAATCCCGTCTTCTTAAAAGATTTGTTCAAATGTTAGTTACCTGGAGTCTCGCAATCGTCTCCTGTAAAGCCACTAGTGCACATGCAATCATAGGCTGCATCCCCTCGTGCAACACAGGTGCCTCCATTCATACAGGGATACGAGATACATAGGCCCTCAGGAATGGCAGTTGTTACAGTTGGACCAGGCGTAGTGCCTGTAGTTACAGTTGCGACAGTCGTGACGACTGAAAGAGGTTTGATTGAATATACATGTAGATGTTATATAAAACGCTGGATGTTTCAAGATTCTTCAGATACAGAATAACAATTTAGCCTACATGTAGTTTACATTGGGTAGTCTGGATATCAAAGAATTATCAAAGAAAAAATTGTGTAATTATACATTGTACAATTTATCTATTTCTACTATTAGCAGGTACACAAACTTAAACATTATTGGAAAACTAATGAAAATCATAATTTTTAACAAATTGAAACGTAACAATGCTAAAAAAAAAAAAAATGACCATACACATAAAACAGCACATACACATAAAACAGTACATGGTATCTATGACAGTATCAGTTGTATTAAGTAATGCTACGTGTTACTGAGAATAGTAATAAATGTGTTTGATAAACAAAGTTTTATTATGATGATACTATCATTTCTTAGAACAGGTGTATTTATGGTCTTATATGAATTCAACATGTTTAAATATTGATTTTTAGCAATCACGCCAGTCAATCGCCTCTTTTCAAAAGATGCGTTTAAATGTAAGTTACCTGGAGTCTCGCAATCGTCTCCTGTAAAGCCACTAGTGCACGTGCAATCATAGTCTGAATCCCCTCGTGCAACACAGGTGCCTCCATTCATACAGGGATACGAGATACATAGGCCCTCAGGAATGGCAGTTGTTACAGTTGGACCAGGCGTAGTGCCAGTAGTAACAGTTGCGACAGGCGTGACGACTGAAGGAGGTTTGATTGAATATTCATGTAGATGTTATATAAAACGCTGGATGTTTCTTCAATATTCTTCATTATGATAAAGAGTGTGTAAATTATACAATTGTACAATTTATCTTTTTCTACTATTAGCAGGTACACAAACTTAAAGATTATTGAAAAACTAATGAAAATCATAATTATTAACAAATAAAAAAATAAATGACCATACACATGAAACAGTACATACACATAAAACAGTAAATGTGACCTTACACCACAAAACGACCGATAAGTCGGGAAAATGATTTTCCTAATTTTCATTTAACATTAAAATAGAAGCCATTACCTTTAAAATGGTATATAATTTGTCATATTTGGACTAAGCAAACCCTTTCAAAATGAATGCCAAAGATATGTCATACGGCTGAAGCAATTTTTAAAATAAGGGAGAAACGGGCCGCTTAAAAGATCAGTGTCTATGTAAGCGCTGTAATAAGATCACATTTATTAAATGGAAAATTAATATTTAAACATGATTCCCGAAGCTCAAAATTTCCCAGAAGGTAGATTAGGATATGCTTATTCAGGAAATACCAAAATCCTAAATCTCATATTTTGAACAAAATTTGTCTTTTTTAGCCAATAAAAGAGAAACTACTACAGCGACATAACGGTCATTTTGTGGTGTAAGGTCACAAATGGTATCTATGACAGTATCAGTTGTATTAAGTAATGGTACGTGTTACTGAGAATAGTCATAAATGTGTTTGATAAAGAAAAGTTTTATTATGATGATACTATAATTTTTAGAACAGGCGTATTTATGGTCTTATATGAATTCAACATGTTTAAATATTGATTTGTAACAATCACGCCAGTCAATCGCCTCTTTTCAAAAGATGCGTTTAAATGTTAGTTACCTGGAGTCTCGCAATCGTCCCCAGAAAAGCCACTAGTGCACGTGCACTCATAGAATGCATCCCCTCGTGGAGTACAGGTGCCTCCATTCATACAGGGATACGAGATACATAGGCCCTCAGGAATGGTAGTTGTTACAGTTGGACCAGGCGTAGTGCCAGTAATTACAGTTTGGACAGTTGTGACGACTGAAGGAGGTTTGATTGAATATACATGTAGATGTTTTTATAAAACGCTGGATGTTTCTTCAATATTCTTCATTATGATAAAGATTGTGTAAATTATACAATTGTACAATTTATCTATTTCTACTATTAGCAGGTACACAAACTTAAACATTATTGGAACACTAATGAAAATCATAATTATTAACAATTTATTGAAACATAACAATGCTAAATATATAAATGACCATACACATAAAACAGTACATGGTATCTATGACA
Source organism: Echinarachnius parma (assembly GCA_037951105.1). Classification (NCBI taxonomy): domain Eukaryota; kingdom Metazoa; phylum Echinodermata; class Echinoidea; order Clypeasteroida; family Echinarachniidae; genus Echinarachnius; species Echinarachnius parma. The sequence continues at coordinate 44,477 of JBAMJV010009356.1, forward strand.
GTATCACTTGTATTAAGTAATGCTACATGTTACTGAGAATAGTAATAAATGTGTTTGATAAACAAAGTTTTATTATGATGATACTATCATTTCTTAGAACAGGCGTATTTATGGTCTCATATGACTTCAACATGTTTAAATATTGATTGTTAGCAATCATGCCAGTCAATCGCCTCTTTTCAGAAGATGCGTTTAAATGCTAGTTACCTGGAGTCTCGCAATTGTCTCCTGTAAAGCCACTAGTACACGTGCACTGATAGTCTCCATCCCCTCGTTCAACACAGGTGCCTCCATTCATACAGGGATTAGGGAAGCATATCCCATATTGTGGGGCAGTAGTTCTAGTTGCGACAGTCGTGACGACTGAAGGAGGTTTGATTGAATATACATGTACATGTTATATGAAACGCTGGATGTTTCTTCAATATTCTTCGGATGCAGAATAACAATAAATACGATTTACATTGGGCGATTTACATTGGGCAAAATCAAAATGGATGACATAAGCCATTGCAAAGGTACACTCTGATGTAGCGCACGCAATGACTACAACCAAGGGCGTCGATTTCTTCTGACGGTTCGGGGGGATGATCAGGGGGTTTGACCCAATGACGATGCGGAGCATCGTCCACGAGCCGCGTAGCGGCGAGGCGATTTTTTTGGCTATTTTGCTAAGAGGGGGGGTTTGACCCAATGACGATGCGGAGCATCGTCCACGAGCCGCGCAGCGGCGAGGCGATTTTTTTTTGGTGCTATTTTGCTAAGGGGGGGGGGGGGGGGTTGACCCAATGACGATACGGATACTGTGTGGGTCTGGACACAATGATGGCGTTTTTCTATGCACATCACACTTTCACTTGGCAGCCCAAGGGGGGGGGGGGGGGGGTTAAACCCATGATGGCGTTTGTCTATGCACGTCACATTTTCACTTGGCAGCCCAAGGGGGGGGGGTTAAACCCCCTAACCCCCCCCCCCCCCCCCGTAGATCCGCGCCTGGGGGGGGGGGGGTGGGTGTGGGAGGGGGTGTCCCCCCACGGTAGGAAGCTTTTGCATTTTGGGGCTTGAAATTGTGCAATCTGGAGCATACCTAAGGCATCAATGTCACGTTTTATAAACTTGTTTCTGAGTTACCGTGTTCATGGTGTTATAGATAAACACAATTAATGAAATCAAGTTTGCAGAAAACCAAAGGGCGGATCGCACTTCTTTTGCTTATGGAGGAATGAGTAAGGACTTTCTAACATAAGACATACGATAGTAGCCTCTTCCACAATTACATGCGCCAGTATACTTTTTTGTTTTTGTTTGTTTTACCCTCCCAAATATTGGGGGAATGATAATACAGGCCATCCCCCCACCTCAAATATTGGGGGGGGGGGATATATCCCCCCATCCCCCCCGTGATCGACGCCCCTGAGTCTACAACCATTGGTGTTACTTTGAATTATATCTTTATATTAGGTATCTTTATATCAGCGTATTTTTTCCTAAAGATTGATACAAATATTGATACGATATTACAAAGCTGGTGTAACAAACGTAAAAACTCAATAAATTCATATAACAAATGACATAACGAAATTAGGCGGAAAAATAAACTAGATACATTTTAGTTATTTGAACAAAACAAATACAAATAATTAACTAATGCAGTCTACTTAATTGGCCATACCGAACAATTTGACTAACAGTAACAGAAGAAAATCGTACATTTAAGTTAACTTTAATTCATAAATCAGATTTTAAAGATATCAAACATTTACAATTTTCAACTATTAATGTGATATAATATTAAGACACTTTTATGATTATAACTGAACTTAATACCTACGATGATTAATCAGTGTAATGTTCATTTTCTGGAAATGTAAGGTTGTACAAGTTTTTGTCGGTTCTCTTTTTGTTTTTTCACGAATATTAACCGTAAAATGTCCATCCAAAGACACACATTATATAATATGTTAGTTACCTGGAGTCTCGCAATTGTCTCCTGAAAAGCAACTAGTGCACATGCAATCATAGTCTGAATCCCCTCGTGCAACACAGGTGCCTCCATTCATACAGGGATACGAGATACATAGGCCCTCAGGAATGGCAGTTGTTACAGTTGGACCAGGCGTAGTGCCAGTAGTTATAGTTGGGACAGTCGTGACGACTGAAAAAGGTTTGATTGAATATATATGTAGATGTTATATAAAACGCTGGATGTTTCAAGATTCTTCGGATACAGAATAACAATTTACAAATGTAGTTTACATTGGGTAGCTGTGGTAGAATCTGGATATCAAAGAAGATAAATGTTACATGTTGTCTAAAATCATTATGATAAAGATTATGTAAATTATACAATAATTTGAACAATTGATCAATTTCTACTATTAGCAGGTACACAAACTGAAATATTATTGGAAAACTAATGAATGTCATAATTAATAACAAATTGAAACATTGATAAATGACCATACAGGTACACATAAAACAGTACATACACATAAAACAGTACATGGAATCTATGACATGTATGACAGTATCAGTTGTATTAAGTAATACTACATGTTACTGAGAATAGTAATAAATGTGTTTAATGAACAAAGTTTAATTATGATGATACTATCATTTCTTAGAATAGGCGTATTTATGGTCTTATATGACTTCAACAGGTTTAAATATTGATTTTTAGCGATCACGCCAGTCAATCGCCTCTTTTCAAAAGATATGTTCAAATGTTAGTTACCAGGAGTCTCGCAATTTTCTCCAGAAAAGCCACTAGTGCACGTGCAATCATAGTCTGAATCCCCTCGTGCAACACAGGTGCCTCCATTCATACAGGGATGCGAGATACATAGGCCCTCAGGAATGGCAGTTGTTACAGTTGGACCAGGCGTAGTGCCAGTAGTTACAGTTGGGACAGTCGTGACGACTGAAGGAGGTTTGATTGAATATTGTAGATGTTATATGAAACGCTGGATGTTTCTTCAAAATTCTTCGGATGCAGAATAACAATAAATACAAGTGCGATTTACATTGGGCAAAATCGAAATGGATGACATAAGCCATTGCAAAGGTACATTCTGATGTAGCGCACGCAATGACTACAACCATTGGTGTTACTTTGAATTATATCTTTATATTAGGTATCTTTATATCAGCGTATTTTTTCCCTAAAGATTGATACAAATATTGATACGATATTACAAAGCTGGTGTAACAAACGTAAAAACTCAATAAATTCATATAACAAATGACATTACGAAATTAGGTGGAAAAATAAACTAGATACATTTTAGTTATTTGAACAAAACAAATACAAATAATTAACTATTGTCTACTTATTTGGCCACACCGAACTATTTGAGTAACAGTTACAGAAGAAAATCGTAGATTTAAGTTAACTTTAATTCATGAATCAGATTTGAAAGATATCAACAATTTACAATTTTCAACTAATAATCTGATAGTATATTAAAGGGATAGTTGAGTATTGGTCAAACTTAACTTTAGTATCCAAAACCTGCACTATTACGGTACAAAATAATAGTTATAACTTCATCATGCTCGAAAAGTATACGTAATTACAAAAGACTAAGTAAAACCCCTGTTATCATTTAAAAGGAGCCGTCACAACTCAACAGGGCGCTCCTTTAGAAAATCATTGGTTTTAGCCATTTTTCATACAAAATTGTGCATTTAACGGTTTTTTTAAAGTAATGATTCAATAGAGATATCATCAACAACTTTAAAAAAAACCTATTTAGATTTTTAAAAAGTAGTCTTTGAGCATTTTTAATTTTTTTTTCTAAAAAGTAAAGATATCCCCTGGCGAAGAATCTTTTGAATTAAAATATGTTTATGGATATTTCAGCCGTTTCTGAACCGATTTTGATCAAATCAAGTTTATTCTGTCATTAAAATTGTACGTTCTTTTGAATTTGACGGTCAGTTTTTCATTATCACACATAAAATATTTTGTAAAGTGCCCTCTTTACCAATACTCAACTATCCCCTTAAGACACTTTTATGATTGCAACTGAAATTAATACTTACGATGAATAATCAGTGGAATGTTCGTTTTCTGGAAATAAAAGCTTGTAAAAATTGGTTCGGTTCTCTTTTTACGAATATTAACCGTAAAATATCCATCCAAAGACACACATTATATAAGTTAATCATGCATGTCTACGGTTTAGGAAGAGCGAATAATAAAGCGAAGGCTATAGCCTATAAGAACTTAGGTTTAGGGATGAGGGATTCTATGTTCCGAATGTATGAGTTAATGTTAGCAATGGTCTAAAAGTGTGTCTTTTCTTTACCTGTTGGCATATAAGTTGTCGAAGCCGTAGGTGTGGTAGGATCTGGATATCAATGAAGTTAAATGTTACATGTTGTCAAAAATCATTATGATACTGATTGTGTAAATTATACAATAATATTGTACAATGTATCTTTTTCTACTATTAGCTGGTACACAAACTTCAACATTATTGGACAACTAATTAAAATCATAATCATAAAAAAATTGAGAAATAACAAGTCTAACAAAATAAATGAATACTTACAAAAACCATAAACATAAAACAGTACATGGTATAGTTATATGATAGTATCAGTTATAATAGGTAATGCTACGTTTTGCTGAGAATAGTACTAAAAGTGATTGCGAATTGAAAGTTGTATAATAATGATAGTATTATTTGTTATGACAGGCGTATTAATAGTCTTATATGACTTTAATGTGTTAAAATATTGATTTTCTAACAATCACGGCAGTTAATCTTGTCTTTTAAAAAGATATGTGTTCAAATGTTTGTTACCTGGAGTCTCGCAATTGTCTCCTGAAAAGCCACTAGTGCACATGCAATCATAGTCTGAATCCCCTCGTGCAACACAGGCGCCTCCATTCATACAGGGATACGAGATACATAGGCCCTCAGGAATGGCAGTTGTTACAGTTGGACCAGGCGTAGTGCCAGTAGTTACAGTTGGGACAGTCGTGACGACTGAAAGAGGTTTGATTGAATATATATGTAGATGTTATATAAAACGCTGGATGTTTCAAGATTCTTCGGATACAGAATAACAATTTACAAATGTAGTTTACATTGGGTAGCTGTGGTAGAATCTGGATATCAAAGAAGATAAATGTTACATGTTGTCTAAAATCATGATAAAGATTGTGTAACTTATACATTGTACAATTTATCTATTTCTACTATTAGCAGGTACACAAACTTAAACATTATTGGAAGACTAATGAAAATCATAATTATTAACAAATTGAAACATAACAATGCAAAAAAAAAAAAAGACCATACACATAAAACAGCACATACACATAAAACAGTACATGGTATCTATGACAGTATCAGTTGCATTAAGTAATGCTACGTGTTACTGAGAATAGTAATAAATGTGTTTGATAAACAAAGTTTTATTATGATGATACTATCATTTTTAGAACAGGCGTATTGATGGTCTTATATGAATTCAACATGTTTAAATATTGAATTTTAGCAATCACGCCAGTCAATCGCCTCTTTTCAGAAGATGCGTTTAAATGTTAGTTACCTGGAGTCTCGCAATCGTCTCCTGTAAAGCCACTAGTGCACGTGCAACTATAGTCTGAATCCCCTCGTGCAACACAGGTGCCTCCATTCATACAGGGATACGAGATACATAGGCCCGCAGGAATGGCAGTTGTTGCAGTTGGACCAGGCGTAGTGCCAGTAGTTACAGTTGCGACAGTCGTGACGGCTGAAGGCGGTTTGAGTAAATATACATATACATGTTAAACAAAAAGCTGGATGTTTCTTCAAGATCTTTTTCGAAACAGCTGAAAAGAAAGTATTTTTGATTGGAATAATGATTGGAATGTTCAGGACCAACTTTTTTGTTTAACATAAAGAGAATAGTAACATTTCAAAAAAAATACCAACATTGTTTAATATTTTTTTTTTATTTATCTCTCTTTTTAATAGTTGTTTTAACGAAACATCACATCACGAAACTTGAGGCGTCTGAAACTTAATTTGTGAAGTCCATGTACCTAATCTATCGTTTACATGGCCTCTTTTACATTTATTTATTTATTTATTTATTCAAATATATTTATACAGGATAGCCTGATCAGCAAGGATACTGTTTTTCGTCAGGGTCCTGATATAACATCATACAATATAAATAATACAATAATATATTAATATGATAGACATAATAAATATAAATATATGTACAAATAGCATATGACCATCAGATTCAAGATGTACTTATTAAGAATTTTGGACAAAATTATTTTAAAAAACGAACTTCAATTTATTTCAAATCATAAAAACACAATTAAGTTTCTATATACATACACAATATAAATATACTAACTTTTCACAAAAGAAACAAAAATATTGGGTACTCCAGCAAGCACGTGATTTTACTGCAATATTGCAGTAAAATGTAAAAGAGGCCATGAAAACGATAAGTTTGTCGATCTAGGTAAATTTGTGATATATGTGACCGGCTACATCAAATCGCACCCTTGTTGGCAACATTTTTTTAAGAATCATATACCATTATAAAAGGGTAGGCCTATTTCATCAGCTTTCATTGGACACCTATTACAATTTATTTGGATAATATTTGACATAGTTATGCCAATTTTAATATTTCATAATGACATTTTACCGTTTCAAATATAGCAATTACTATTAAAACAATGAAGATTTCTTTTACAAAATCGCGAAAGACTTTGCACTAAGTTAATATTTCAAGTTGATTTTGTTTTCCATTCTAGAGATAAAAAGATTATCTTATTACAATCAAATTATACAAAAATATTCATTTGGCTCCTTGAACCGATTTTCAACTTTGAAAGCCATTAACTACAAACCAAACTTACCGTCAACAGGTGGGTTCTGCTATAGCCGGTCACATAATGTGTTCTATACAAACGTCCTTCTTTAAGAAAGTCAATAATGTTTGCATTGAAACGGATGTTGGCAATTGTCTAAAAACGTGTCATTGTTTACCTGTTGTCATAACAGTTGACGAAGCCGTAGCTGTGGTAGGATCTGGATGTCAAAGAAGATAAATAATACATGTTGTCTAAACAATGATTATGACAATGATAATGTATTACAATTTCTACTATTAACTGTTACACAAACTTGAACATTGGAAAATTAATGAATATCATAATTATTTCAAACAAAATTGAAATAATCATAATGCTAAACAAAATAAATACTTACAATAACCATAACAACAAAACAGTACGTGGTATTTACCATAGTATCAGTCATACTACGTACTGCTACGTGTTACTGCTTCCTAGACCCAGATAAAGCCTTTGACAGAGTCCCTAGGGAGAAAATGTGGAAGGTGATAGATGAGACAGGCATCAACGGCAGACTTCTCAGGGCTATCAAGAGCACATACACAAACCAAAGGAGCACATTATTAGTTGGAAAGAGGCATTTTGACATCAACACGGGTGTACGACAAGGGAGTGTCCTTTCACCATTCTTGTTCATCACATACCTCAACCATGTAAAAGTAAGAAATAGAGAGGGAGGACCACAGAGCAGAACGCTTTGGTCATGCAGACGACTTGGCACAGACGGCAGACAGTCAGTCCAGACTACAATATATTATGAACCAATGGGACCTTACTGATGCAGGGCTTAAACTGAGCTACAACAACACAGAGTAGATGCAAGTGAGCAGGGAAATGCAAGAAGGCGAAATCAACGTAAATGGACACTCTTTGAAGCAATCAACAAACTTCACCTATCTAGGCAGCAAAATAACAACAAACAACTTGATGGAAGATGAAATTAACAACATAATCACCAAGTTCACAAGGAATGTGAATGCACTTTATACCCCCTCATCAAGGAAATGAAGATACCGACAGATGTCAGAGCAGACAGAATAAGAACAGAATAAGAAATGAAATCATCAGAAGTACACTCTCAGTGGAACAAATTCTAACCATCATTGAAAGGAACCAACTGAGATGGTATGGACAGGTCGTGAGGATGCCTGATACAAGGGACACAAAAAGAATGTATGTCTGGAAACCACAGAAGAAAAGACCAATAGGCCGATCAAGAAAAAGATTTGAGGATTAGATCAGCTAGAGAAATTACCCAGAAAGTCAAAGCATTGACCCTAGGTAGTAGGGTCCATGGTCAAAGCATTGACTCTTGACCGGACGAAGTGGACGGAGTTTTACGAGGCTGTTAACTGACAGGCCAACTGGCCTACAGGCGTCAGGGTGAAAAGGTGAGAAGGGTGAGAAGATAAAAGAACAAACATGTAACGATAATATTTGTGCAATTTATATGTGTAAATAAAACTATCGTAAGGCAATAAAGTCGGGCAAGGCTGAAACTGCACACAATATATTGGTTGCACAAAGTATTGATTTTTAGCAATCATGGTAGTTAATCCCGTTCAGTGTTCTAGGTATCGAGCTGGTCTAATTGGTCTCGAGACCAGTTTACTTGGTCGTGGTCTAGAACCCTCTGGTTTTGGTCTTGATTTTGGTCTCGAACCTTCTGGTCTCGGATTTTACGGCCGAGAGCAGCACGAGCCCAGCAACTAAAATAACGATTTTACATACAATCTTAATCTTATGGTCGCACATGTATAAAGTTACGAACAGCCGGCCGCGAGAGACATGCTGCAGTGCTGCTACTTACATGCACCCCCACTGCACTTATCTGTAAAGTAGAAAACTAGAGATGCGCTGAACGCGTACGTGTATTAAGAGCTGACTTAACTTGGCGCACACTCAACTTGCATCTGTATCACACATGCACATGTATCGTGACAGCGACTGAGCGACATGGCCTCGCGCGCGACATTCGACACCGTACCGGTGCTGTGTACACGACCTGTCGTACGACGCGCTTGATCTATGCGGAAACGTACGTTTACCACGCATGAGCTCGCGTAAATACAGTACCGTATGCACGCAGCGCGCAGGCAATTATTTGGGCAGGGGCCCTCGCTCGATCGGCGCGCTGCAACTGCAGATCTCGTGTTTTAAACAGGTGACCTAAAGGGATAGTTGAGTATTGGTCAAACTTAACTTTAGTAACCAAAACCTGCACCATTACGGTACAAAGTAATAGTTATAATTTCACCATGCTCGAAAAGTATACACAATTACAAACGACTAAGTAAATCCCCTGTTATCATTCAAAAAGAGCCGTTAAAACTCAAGAGGGTGGTAATTAAAAAATCACTGGTTTTAACCATTTTTCATACAAAATTGTGCATTTAATGTTTTGTTAAAATAATGATTCAATAGAGATATCATCAACGACTTTTTAAAAAACCTATTCAGATTTTTTTCCAAGTAGTCTTTAAAGGGACTTAGTAACATTGTCCAAATCCTCAAAATAAAATTTAAATTCTAGCGGTTCCCTCATACCTTGTTGTATTCGTATAAACAATACAATCATGGGACAGGTTTCGGTTTTTCAAATTTCCCTTTCGTTACAAAAATATGTACGATCGAAGTATTCAGATAAAAAAAACGGTAAGAAACGGTGTACAAAGTGAGTGCAGTGAGTTAGTGATTTTCACTCATTACTTGGCCATGCAATGTCCATTTGACTTGAAATTTTCACACAATACCCTGTGGACATATGAGATAACAACAATATACATTGCATCAACCATTCATTACTTTTTGGACATGTTAACAAAGTCCCTTTAAGCATTTTTATTTTTTTCTTCTAAAAATTCTAAATATCCCCCGTTGATTGCCGGTGTCACGCTAAATCTGTACGCACTGCGAAATCCGTACGCAGTCGCAAATGCGCATGCGCATAAACTCGTAAACAAGCCTACGAAAATCGTTCCCAATCGTAATAAAGCATGCAAAATGCCTCCTTGAGGCTCCTTGCGGCACGAAGTGTTGTCAGAACCCGACGGTTGAATGTGCACGCCATCTAAAGGTTTTATAAAACATGCGTCGATTTTGTATTAAATTGCGGCGTAATAATGGTCACGATTTTCGCAAGACACGCACCATAACTGTCTAAGCGCATGCGACTGGGTACGGATTCGAAGGTCTAGGATTTAGCAAGTCTACACCGGTGAAGAATCTTTTGAATAAAAATATACTTATGGATATTTTAGCCGTTTCTGAACCGATTTTGATCAAATAAAGTTTTTTCTGTCATTAAAATTGGATGTTCTTTCAAATTTGACAGTCAGTTTTTCATTAACTCACAAACAAATATCGGAGGGCACTTTGGGAAATACCAATACTCAACGGTACCTTTAAACATGTTCTGGAAAACATTCTAGAAATGAAGTCATGTTCATTTTGTATGCCTTGCTGTATTGTTAGTTAACAACGCTGTTTATTCTTTGTCTGATTTGTATTTCAGTAGCTCAAGCCAATGTGTTCATGGAGAAATAAAGATGTATTTGTTCTATTTATAAATTCTTCACAGTCCTTTATACAGTGTGTAGCTACTATATATAATAACTCGTATTTTGCGTTAACTTTCAGCATGCTAAGTGATTATAGAAGCACAATGAAAATATGCTTTATTACATTCTTCATTAATTGGTCATTTTATTCAACTGTTTAAAACTCCTATTACAGGCTGATCACAATGTCTAAGCACTAGGCGGTCTATGCACTTAATAACAAAGTAGCGTTCTTCTTAAAACATGCATTATTTACTACAAATTAGTGTCAATTAAGTAAACACTGGTCTTGGCTTGGTCTTGGTCTTGGACTTCTGGTCTTGGTCTTTAACCTCTCGGTCTTGGTCTTGGTCTCGGGGTGTGTGGTCTTGGTCTTGGTCTCGGATGGCCTGGTCTTGACTAGAACACTGATCCTGTCTTTTAAAAAGATGTGTTAAAATGTTAGTTACCTGGAAACTCGCAACTGTCACCAGAAAAGCCACTAGGACACGCGCAATCAACACTACCATCCCCTCGACCGACATCCGTACAGGTAGCTCCATTCAAACAGGGATTGTAGGTACATGTGTCTATTCATGAAATGATTTGAATAAAGATAATGTAAATAATACAACTGTATCATTTGAATATATTAGCTGCTGCATAAACTAAACAACTGGACAAGTAATGAAAAGTAGTTATTTTTTTAAACAAAATTTAAACAATAACAATCACCCCCATTCCCCCCCCCTTAAAAAAAAAAAAAAAAATGGATACAAACAATAAACATAAAACTAAAACATTATACATGTATCTATGTTAGTATTAGCTAAATTAAGTAATGCTACGTATTGTTGATAATAGTACTAAAAGTGATCGAGAAAACAGTTTTTATAATGATGGTAGTACTGTTTCGAAGACAGGCAAGTTAATGGTCTTTTATAACTTAAACACGTTAAAAATTTGCTTTTTTAGCTTTATGGCAGGCGTATCAATGGTCTTATATGACTTTAAGTTGTTAAAATATTGATTATTAGCAACGGCAGTCAATCCCGTCTTTCTAAAAAATGTGTTCAAATGTTAGTTACTTGGAGTCTCGCAATTGTCTCCAGAAAAGCCACTAGTACACGTGCACTCATAGGATGCATCCCCTCGTGGAGCACAGGTGCCTCCATTCATACAGGGATGCCCCGGGGGGCCACTCAACTATATTGCTGTACACACGCGCGACCACAGGTTTTTCAAACCCACCCTAAACAAGTTTTATCCATTGGTCAAATGTATACCCTATTCAAGTATTTTCGCGTACTTTTTTTGACAATTTTGCCCCCTAAACAAGTATAACCCCTAAAACATACCCCTAAACAAGGTCTACGTCAATTGCTCTCAAAGAAACAAGTTTGGAGAAAAAGATACCCTAAACGCGTATTTGTTTAACTCCACAAACATACCCTTTTTTCTTCTTCTGCTTTTGGCCTTTTTGACACCCTAAACGCGTCACGCGCGTGACGCGCCATGATCGGCAAAAAGTACCCTTTTAACGCGTTTTTTTGGTCGCGCGTGTGTACAGCAATATAGTTGAGTGGCCCCCCCCGGGAGGGATGCGAGATACATAGGCGCTCAGGAATGGCAGTTGTTACAGTTGGACCAGGCGTAGTGCCAGTAGATACAGTTGCGAGGTTTGATTGAATATACATATAGATGTTATATAAAACGCTGGATGTTTCTTCAATATTCTTCGCATGCAGATAACAATGAATACAAGTGTGATTTATATTGGGCAAAATCGAAATGGATGACATAAGCCATTGCATAAGTACATTCTGATGTAGTGCACGCAGTGACTTCAACCATTGGTGTTACTTTGAATTATATCTTTATATCAGCGTATTTTTTCCTAAAGATAGATACAAATATTGATACGATATTACAAAGCTGGTGTAACAAACGTAACAACTCAATAAATTCATATACAAAATGACATTACGAAATTAAGTGGAAATAAACTAGATACATTTTTAATTATTTGAACAAAACAAATACAAATAATTAAATAATGTCTACTTAATCGGCCACACCGAACAATTTGAGCAACAGTAACAGAAGAAAATCGTAGATTTAAGTTAACTTTAATTCACGGATCAGATTTGAAAGATATCAAACATTTACAATTTTCAACTAAAAATCTGATACTGTAGTATATTATGACATTTTTATGACTATAACTGAAATTAATACTTACGATGAATAATCAGTGTAATGTTCATTTACTGGAAATAAAAGCTTGTAAAAGTTGTTTCGGTTCTCTTTTTTTTTTTTAAAGAATGTTAACCGTAAATATCCATCCAAAGACGCACATTATATAAGTTAATCATGCATGTCTACAGTTTAAGAAGAGCGAATAATAAAGCGAAGACTATAGCCTATAGGAACTTAGGTTTAGGGATGAGGGATTATATGTTCCGAATGTATGAGTTAATGTTAGCAATGGTCTAAAAGTGTGTCTTTTCTTTACCTGTTGGCATATTAGCTGTCGAAGCCGTAGGTGTCGTAGGATCTGGATATCAACGAAGATAAATGTTACATGTTGTCAAAAATCATTATGATAAAGATTGTGTAAATTATACAATAATATTGTACAATGTATCTTTTTCTACTATGAGCAGGTACACAAACTTCAACATTATTGGAAAACTAATGAAAATCATAATTATACAAAAATTGAGATATAACAAGTCTAACAAAATAAATGAATACTTACAAAAACCATTAACATAAAACAGTACATGGTATAGTTATATGATAGTATCAGTTATAATAAGTAATGCTACGTTTTGCTGAGAATAGTACTAAAAGTGATTGCGAATTGAACGTTTTATAATAATGATATTATTATTTGTTATGACTCGCGTATTAATGGTCTTATATGACTTGAATGTGTTAAAATATTGATTTTTGCAGTCAATCTTGTCTTTTAAAAAGATATGTGTTCAAATGTTAGTTACCTGGAAACTGGCAATCATCTCCATAAAAGCCACCAAGACACGCGCAATCATACGATCCCTCATCCCCTCGCCCGGGATCCGTACAAGTGCCTCCATTCATACAGGGACGCGAGATACATAGGCCAGCAGGAATGGCAGTTGTTACAGTTGGACCAGGCGTAGTGCCAGTTGTTACAGTTGCGACAGGCGTGACGACTGAAGGAGGTTTGATTGAATATGTATACATGTAGATGTTATATAAAACGCTGGATGTTTCTTCAATATTCTTCGGATGCAGAATAACAATAAAACCAATTTTGATTTACATTGGGCAAAATCGAAATGGATGACAAAAGCCATTGCATAGGCTAAGTATATTCTGATGTAGCACACACAATTACTTCAACCATTGGTGTTACTTTGAATTATATATTTATATTAGTTAATCTTTATATCAGCGTATTTTTTCCTAAAGATTGATACAAATATTGATTCGATATTTAAAAAAAAGCTGGTGTAACAAACGTAACAATTCAATAAATTCATATAAAAAATGACATTACAAAATTAAGTGGAAATAAACTAGATACATTTTAGTTATTTGAACAAAACAAATACAAATAATTAAATAATGTCTACTTAATTGGCCACACTGAACAATTCGAGTAACAGTTACAGAAGAAAATCGTACATTTAAGTTAACTTTAATTCACGAATTAGATTTGAAAGATATCAAACATTTACAATTTTCAACTAATAATCAGATAGTATATTATGACATTTTTTATGACTATAACTGAAATTTATACTGACGATGAATAATCAGTGTAATGTTCATTTTCTGGAAATAAAAGCTTGTTAAATTTTTGTTCGGTTCTCTTTTGATCTATTTACGAATATTAAACGTAAAATGTCCATCCAAAGACACACATTATATAAGTTAATCATGAATGTCTACGGTTTAGGAAGAGCGAATAATAAAGCGAAGGCTATAGCCTATAGGAACTTAGGTTTAGGAATGAGGGATACTATGTTACGAATGTATGAGTTAATGTTAGCAATGGTCTACAAGTGTGTCTTTTCTTTACCTGTTGGCATATCAGTTGTCGAAGCCGTTGGTGTGGTAGGATCTGGATATCAAAGAAGTTAAATGTTACATGTTGTCACAAATCATTATGATAAAGATTGTGTAAATTATACAATAATATTGTACAATTTATCTATTTCTACTATGAGCAGGTACACAAACTTCAACATTATTGGAAAACTAATGAAAATCATAATTATACAAAAATTGAGATATAACAAGTCTAACAAAATAAATGAATACTTACAAAAAAACATAAACATAAAACAGTATATGGTATAGTTATATGATAGTATCAGTTATAATAAGTAATGCTACGTTTTGCTGAAAATAGTACTAAAAGTGATTGCGAATTGAAAGTTTTATAATAATGATATTATTATGTTTTTATGACAGGCGTATTAATGGTCTTATATGGCTTTAATGTGTTAAAATATTGATTTTCTAACAATCACGGCAGTTAATCTTGTCTTTTAAAAAGATATGTGTTCAAATGTTAGTTACCTAGAGTCTCGCAATTGCCTCCTGAAAAGCCACTAGTACACGTGCAATCATAGGATGCATCCCCTCGTGCAGCACAGGTGCCTCCATTCATACAGGGATGCGAGATACATCCGCCCTCAGGAATGGCAGCTGTTACAGTTGCGACAGGCGTGACGACTGAAGGAGGTTTGATTGAATATACGGTACATGTAGACGTTATATAAAACGCTGGATGTTTCTTCAATATTCTTCGGATGCAGAATAACAATACATACAATTTTGCTTTACATTGGGCAAAATCGAAATGAATGACCTAAGCCATTGCATAAGTACATTCTGATGCAACGCACGCAATAACTACAGCCATTGGTGTTACTTTGAATTATATCTTTATATCAGCGTATTTTTTCCTAAAGATTGATACAAATATTGAAACGATATAACAAAGCTGGTGTAACAGACGTCGCTCTTTGATATGAAAATCAGTCTGATGGTTAATTTTGGGCAATATTTTGCGTACGTACATTGTAAATGGTCCCTCACGGTAAATCAGTGATATATTGTGTGCAATACATACGTCCTTCTTTAAGAAAGTTATTGTAATATCGTTTAGCATATACATGGATGTTGGCAATTGTCTAAACGTGTGTCATTGTTTACCTGTTGTCATAAAAGTTGACGAAGCCGTAGCTGTGGTAGGATCTGGATATCGAATAAGATACATGCTACATGTTGTGTAAATTATACAACTGCACAATGTGTCTATTTCTTATATTAGCTGGTATATAACTGAATAGTTGGAAAATCAATGAATATTATAAATATTTTCAACTAAATCTGAATTATAACAATGCTTAAACAAAAATGAATACTTACAATACCCTAACAATGAAATAGTTCATGGTATATACTTATGATAGTATCAGTTATACTAATTTATGGTATGTATAGCTGAGATTAGTACTAAAAGTGCTTGAGAAATAAAGTTGTATATAAAGGATTACGATGCTATTTTTATGGCAGGCGTATCAATGGTCTTATATAACTTTAAGATGTTAGAATATTGATTTTTAGCAATAACCGTCAATCCTGTCTTTTAAAAAAATACGAGTGCAAATGTTAGTTACCTGGAGTCTCGCAATCGTCCCCAGAAAAGCCAGTAGTACACGTGCAATCATAGTTTGAATCCCCTCGTGAAGCACAGATGCCTCCATTCATACAGGGATTAGGGAAACATCTCCCATATTGTGGGGCAGTAGTGACAGTTGGACCAGGCGTAGTGCCAGTAGTTACAGTTGGGACAGTCGTGACGACTGAAGGAGGTTTGATTGAATATATATGTAGATGTTATATGAAACGCTGGATGTTTCTTCAAAATTCTTCGGATGCAGAATAACAATAAATACAAGTGCGATTTACATTGGGCAAAATCGAAATGGATGACATAAGCTATTGCATAAGTACATTCTGATGTAGCGCACGCAATGACTTCAACCATTGGTGTTACTTTGAATTATATTTTTATATAAGTTTATCTTTATATCAGCGTATTTTTTTCCTAAAGATTGATACAAATATTGATACGATATTACAAAGCTGGTGTAACAAAGGTCGCCCTTTGATTAGAAAATATCAGTCTGAGGGTCAATTTGGGGCAATATCTTGCGTACGTACTTTCTAGTTGGTCCCTCAGAGTTAATCTGTGGTAAATGTGTTCAATACATACGTCCTTTTTTAGGAAAGGCAATATAATGTTGTTTAGCATTAAAAACGGATGTTGGCAATTGTCTAAAAGTGTGTTATTGTTTACCTGTTGTCCTAACAGTTGACGAAGCCGTAGCTGTGGTAGGATCTGGATATCAAAGAAGATAAATGCTACATGTTGTGTAAATTAAACAACTGCACAATGTGTCTATTTCTTCTATTAGCTGGTATACAAACTTAATAATTGGAAAACTAATGAATATTAAAATTATTTTCAACAAAATTTGAATTATAAAAATGCTGAAAAAATAATGATTTTTAGCAATCACGGCAGTCAATCCCATCTTCTTAAAAGATATGTTCAAATGTTAGTTACCTGGAGTCTCGCAATGGTCTCCTGAAAAGCCACTAGTACACGTGCAATCATAGTCTGAATCCCCTCGTGCAACACAGGTGCCTCCATTCATACAGGGATACGAGATACATAGGCCATCAGGAATGGTAGTTGTTACAGTTGGACCAGGCGTAGTACCAGTAGTTACAGTTGGGACATTCGTGACGACTGAAGGTTTGATTGAATATACATGTAGATGTTATATGAAACGCTGGATGTTTCTTCAATACTCCTTGGATGCAGAATAACAATAAATACAAGTGTGATTTACATTGGGCAAAATAGAAATGGATGACATGAGCCATTGCATAAGTACATTCTGATGTAGCGCACGCAATGAATACAACCATTGGTATTACTTTGAATTATGTATTTATATCAGGTAATCTTTATATCAGGGTATTTTTTCCTAAAGATTGATACAAATATTTATCTTAAAAGATGTGTTCAAATGTTAGTTACCTGGCAACTGGCAATCGTCTCCTGTAAAGCCACTATGACACGCGCAATCATGCGATCCATCCCCTCGCATGGAATCCGTACAAGTGCCTCCATTCATACAGGGATTTGGACTACACACTGTATATTCGTTCAGGTACTAATTTTTACTTATTCTTCCAATTAGAATTTGAGCAAAACAAATTTTTGGATTGCCTACTCGCTCAATTTAAGTTCTACAAACTTAAACGTAACAACTCAATAAATTCATATAAAAATGACATTACGAAATTAAGTGGGAAAATAAACTTGATACATTTGAGTAATTTGAACAAATAAATACAAATAATTAAATAATGTCTACTTAATCGGCCACACCGAACAAATTGAGTAACATTAACAGAAGAAAATCGTAGAAATTCAGTTAACTTTAATTCATGAATCAGAGTGAAAGATATCAAACATTTACAATTTTCAACTAATAATCTGATAGTATATTAAGACATTTTTATGACTATAACTGAAATTAATACTTACGATGAATAATCAGTGTAATGTTCATTTTCTGGAAATCAAAGCTTGTAAAAGTTGTCTCGGTTCTCTTTTTGTTTTGTTACGAATATTAACCGTAAAATATCCATCCAAGGACTCACGATTATATAAGTTAATCATGAATGTCTACGGTTTAGGAAGAGCGAAGGCTATAGCCTATAGGAACTTAGGTTTAGGAATGAGGGATACTATGTTCCGAATGTATGAGTTAATGTTAGCAATGGTCTAAAAGTGTGTTTTTTCTTTACCTGTTGGCATATCAGTTGTCGAAGCCGTAGGTGTGGTAGAATCTGGATATCAAATAAGTTAAATGTTACATGTTGTCAAAAATCATTATGATAAAGATTGTGTAAATTATACAATAATATTGTACAATGCATCAATTTCTACTATGAG
The DNA here is from genome assembly GCA_037951105.1 of Echinarachnius parma. Taxonomy (NCBI): domain Eukaryota; kingdom Metazoa; phylum Echinodermata; class Echinoidea; order Clypeasteroida; family Echinarachniidae; genus Echinarachnius; species Echinarachnius parma. Next base: position 62,937 of record JBAMJV010009356.1, read on the forward strand.
CAGGTACACAAACTTCAACATTAATGGAAAACTAATGAAAATCATGATTATACAAAATTGAAATATAACAAAGCTAACAAAATAAATGAATACTTACAAAAAAACATAAACATAAAACAGTATATGGTATAGTTATATGATAGTATCAGTTATAATAGGTAATGCTACGTTTTGCTGAGAATAGTACTAAAAGTGATTGCGAATTGAAAGTTGTATAATAATGATAGTATTATTTGTTGTGACAGGCGTATTAATAGTCTTATATGACCTTAATGTGTTAACATATTGATTTTCTAACAATCACGGCAGTTAATCTTGTCTTTTAAAAAGATATGTGTTCAAATGTTAGTTACCTGGAGTCTCGCAATTGTCTCCTGAAAAGCCACTAGTACACGTGCAATCATAAAATGTATCCCCTCGTGCAGCACAGGTGGCTCCATTCATACAGGGATGCGAGATACATCCGCCCTCAGGAATGGCAGTTGTTACAGTTGGACCAGTCGTAGTGCCAGTAGTTACAGTTGGGACAGTCGTGACGACTGAAAGAGGTTTGATTGAATATATATGTAGATGTTATATAAAACGCTGGATGTTTCTTCAATATTCTTCGGATGCAGAATAACAATAACATTAATACAAGTGTGATTTACATTGGGCAAAATAGAAATGGATGGCATATTAAGCCATTTCATAAGTACATTCTGATGTAGCGCACGCAATGACTACAACCATTGGTATTACTTTGAATTATATCTTTATATCAGGTAATCGTTATATCAGGGTATCTTTTCCTTAACATTGATACAAATATTCATCTTAAAAGATGTGTTCAAATGTTAGTCACCTGGCAACTGGCAATCGTCTCCTGTAAAGCCACTAGGACACGGGCAATCATGCGATCCATCCCCTCGCATGGAATCCGTACAAGTGCCTCCATATATAAAGACACTTTTATGATTATAACTGAAATTAACACTTACGATGAATAATCAGTGTAATGTTAATTTTCTGGAAAAAAAAGCTTGTACAAGTTTTTGTCGGTTCTCTTTTTGTCTTTTTACGAATATTAGCCGTAAAATGTCCATCCAAAGACTCACGATTATATAACTTAATCATGCATGTCTACGGTTTAGGAAGAGCGAATAATAAAGCGAAGCCTTAAGGAACTTAGGTTTAGGGATGAGGGATTCTGTGTTCCGAATAAATGAGTTAATGTTAGCAATGGTCTAAAAGTGTTTTTTTGTTTAACCTGTTGTTATATCAGTTGTCGAATCCGTAGTTGTGGTAGGATCTGGATATCAAAGAAGATAAATGTTACATGTTGTCTACAATCATTATGATAAAGATTGTGTAAATTATACAATTGTACAATTTATCTATTTTTTACTATTAGCAGATACGCAAACTTCACAATTTCAAAACTAATGAATATCATAATTATTTGTAACAAAATTGGAATTATAACATTGCTAAACAAATAAATGAATGCTTACAATAAGCATAACAATACAACATTGCATGGTATATGAGTGTGATGGTATCAGTAATGCTACGTATTGCTGAGAATAGTACTAAAAGTGATATAAAGATGTATAATGATGATAATATTATATTTATGACAGGCGTATTAATGGTCTTATATGACTTTTAACATGCTAAAATATTGATTTATAGCAATCGCGGCAGTTAATCCTGTCTTTCAAAAAGATGCGTTTAAATGTTAGTTACCTGGAAACTGGCAATCGTCTCCTGTAAAGCCACTAGGACACGCGCAATCAAAAGCACCATCCCCTCGACCGGTATCCGTACAGGTACCTCCATTCATACAGGGGTTCGGGTTACACACTGTACAAAATATTCTCTCAGTAAGTCATTATTACTTATTTGTTCAATCAAAATTTAAGAAAAAATACATTTTTGTCCTGCCTACTTGCTCAATTTAAGTTCTACAAACTTAAACAAAACAATTCAATAAATTCATATAAAAAAGACATTACGAAATTAAGTGGAAAAATAACAAGATACATTGAAGTAATTTGAACAAAAACAAATTTGAATAATTATGTAATTTCTACTTAAATGATCACATCGAACAATTTGAGTAACAGTAACAGAAGAAAAGCGTAGATTAAAGTAAACTTTAACTCATGAATATACATGAATCAGATTTGAAAGATGTAAAACATTTACATTTTGAACTAATAATCTGATAGTATATTAAGACACTTTTATGATTAACACTGAAATTAACAATTACGATGAATAATCAGTGGAATGTTCGTTCTCTGGAAATAAAAGCTTGTACAAGTTTGTGTTAGCAATGTGTGTCTTTTCTTTACCTGTTGGTATATCAGTTGTGGACGCCGTAGGTGTGGTAGGATCTGGATATCAAAGAAGATACATATTAAATATTGTCTAAAATCATTATGATAAAGATTGTGTACATTATGAAATTGTATATTTGATCTAGTTCTAGACTTCAGCATGTTAAAATATTGATTTTGTTTAGAAACACGGAAGTTAATTCTGTCTTTTTAAAAGAGGTGTTCGAATGTTAGTTACCTGGAAACTGGCAATCGTCTGCAAAAAAGCCACTAGGAAACGCGCAATCATGCGATCCATCCCCTCGCATGGTACAAGTGCCTCCATTCATACAGGGGTTTGGGTAACATGACCCAGATTGTCGGGCATGTCTGACTAGTAAAAACTGCACAAATGTGTGACAATTAGTTGACGTTGGGGCTATCACGGCGGTCAAACCGGTCTTTCAAAAGAATTATTCAAATGTAAGTATCCTAACTGGCAATCATCCCCATAAAAGCCACTAGTACATGTGCAATCATAGTCTGCATTCCCTCTATAGAGCATGGGGAGGATGGGGAACATGACGTTGGAGCTTGTCGGGCATGTCTGTATAAAACTGCACAAATGTGTGAAAAATACGAAAGTTTGGGATATCACGACCGTCAAGCCGGTCTTGCAAAATATATTTTCAAATGTTACTTACTTGGAGACTCGCAATAGTCTCCTGGAAAGCCAGTATGACACGTGCACTCAACCGTACCATCCCCTCGTAGAACACAGGTGCCATTATTCATACAGGGATTTGGGGTACATGACGTCGGAGCTTGTCGGGCATGTCTGCTCAAGGCTGCACAAAATTGTGAAAATATATCTTATAGTCAATTTCATTGTTCACGTTCAAATGACGTTGCATAAAGAATCAACAAAAGCGGGTTGCGTAACCGCTGTTGTTGATTCCGCTGCTATATCAGTAGTTATGTAACCCGTATCCAACATTAAAACATGACAACCCCTAGTGGGCGGTTGACGGAGAACAGTGGTTACAACAAAAAAAAATTTATTTTCATTAAAATATGTAGGTGACATGATTTATGCTTTTATCAGTGCCAGTTTGTGAAGGAGCAACGTTGACAATATCATCCCTTTAAAGCGGCCGGCAAATTAAATGTATTTATTAATTTTTACATTTAAATATCCTTTTTGGTCAATATTCTTGCCTGATCTGCTTTTAAAAAATAGCTACAATAACAAACAATGACACATTGTGACCAATTTCAAAGCCTTCCGTGACTGTCCATCCCCGCCCCTGAAAATTTCAGAAGCATGGCCAAGTTGTATCATTGCAGGCGGAAGTTGCATTTATCCATACAGACAAAAGCGAACTCCCGCCTGCAATAACGTCCCTTGCCTTTTGTGTAATGCGGACTGCGTTCGGGTTAAATCAAGGGGGCGTTCCTAATGGTGATTTTAGAGTTAGATTTTCTTTCAAACGCATTTTTTCGAAGACAAACTGTTATCATATTTGCATTTTCTGTGGGAGATTACAAAAGTCATTATAAAAGTCTAAATTTGAGCCCTTTTGATGTCTGGGCAATAATAAGGGTAAGTGCCAAGAGGTTCACCGAGCTGGTAGGGAAAGCACAAAAAGGTAAATGGGAATTCACCGCAATCATGACAATTAGCTAGTAAAACTTAACTACTTGTCATCTGTACATATATTAAATTAGATGAAATGGTTATGAAAACATTCATTGAATAATGCGACCCTTCTTTTACGAAATGTAATCAGTGTAAATCCCTCAAGTACGCAGACAGGGGATAACACGCAAGGTGTTACACGAATGAAGTTACACCGCATACAAATAACCCAAACTTACTTATCCACGAGGACTTTAGTTCCTTCTGCGAATTCTCCATATAGAAGACTAGGAAGAGAGTGGTGCAACACCTGGGATAATCCAGCAGGTTTTAACCTCCCCAGAAAGCAATTGGTGACTAAGAATACGGTGCGAACACTTCATGCACGGACCATCGTTTGGAAAATGAAAGTCGAAACCAGACCAAAACATGCAGTATGTCGTAAATGACTGCCCTCTTCGATGTTTCCCCAATGGGCTAATCAAACAACTGACCTGTCTAACAAATTTAACTCGACATTATAAATTATCCATATGTCATACGAAACAAACAAACACTGTAATGATTAAAGGCTAACGTACCTCGCATGTGAGATTTCTTCTTGCTAACCACCATCGTGTTGTCGCTCTTTGCAAAGGTCGCTCTGGAAAGAGACAAAGGTTTCATAGTTGACCGATGTAACATTTGACACATAATATATTTAATTTAATAACTAAGCAATATATATGCAGGCATCATTTTGTGACTGGATAGAGCAAAATCCTGCACTTGTCGGTAATTCATGTTTTGAAGAAATGGGTATTTTAAGTTCTTATCATGTATGTAACAAGTGAAACATTCTTTTGATAACACAACATTTTCGTTTTGAAAAGCGCAAATATATATAATTCTTGAAAAGTTAACTAATTAGGGACATTTTTAAGTGTATTTGAATATATCTGTCATGCTCCTCAAAACTGACAGGACAGATGCAGGAACTACATGTAATCACATACAAATGAAGTGGTGATGACTAAAAAAAGAGGATGCTCACATCAAACGTATGTGACATGCTATGAAATGTGTCTTGATGATGAACGACATTAGAATAACAAGTTAAATGTCACACAATATCCCTACAATATGTATTTTTTTTATTTTAGAGAAATGGCTTACGATATGCTGACTTCTTGAACATCTACACTCAATGGCGGCGTCCATGTAAATGTACTAGATCTCGGGTTATCGCCAATATTTGTACTGGTCACTGCAGAATCACTCAATCCTCCGCAACGAATAGTCTGAAAGTAGTGGTCCGAGTCTGATGTCGACCACTTCCCCACGATGCTACCAGTGTCCGTGTCTCGTGCTTGCAGGAGGATACCCCTCAATGGCACCGTATCTAACGTAGTTACGATGACTACGTGATATCGAATAAACAGGAGGGCATGATTCCAATAAAATATGACTTGGACGTAAGGGTCTGTTTTAACTGTTACATTTTCATACAATAATAAAAGGGGATCTATTGATTCCTAGTATATTCTTGTAGGCATGATTCTAGGTGGATATTATTCACTGGATAATTCATCTTTAGCGATCATCTTTTATGGAAAAATTAGATTTCAAGAATCATTTGACCAAGTTCTTTTGAAAAGTTTACATGAATGGCTTAATATCAAACTTTCATCTACAATCGATAGAACAGAAATTATGTTATATGCAATTAATTAAAAATGTATTTATTGTGTGCAATTATGAGCAACTCAACAAATCTTATTCTATGATTATTGAGACTTCAGTCGAACGTTAGACTCAAAGGGTTAACTTTCTCATTTGAAGGTCGTGTCTTAAATTTATTGTTGGATACCCTTTTTCCTAAAGTAAATGATTTGAATTGATCATTAAATATGAACTAATTTTCTCTATCAGGTTTCCAGAAATTTGTGTATCAAGTTAAGGTTCAGTTTAATCAACACTTTATAGAAACGACAAATTGACAACAGTAAACAGGTAAAATGACAAAGATATACAATGTCATGCACGCATACAAAGTTAAATTATTATGAAGTGTTAGAAGTCTGTATAGAAATGTTGGCAAGAACCTTTTACAAATCTGATTTGTAAATATTGTAATGTTTTCATAGACATGATAGAGTGGGGATTGTTCTTATAGTCATACACACACATGCCAATTATCAATATAATATTACACGATGTAAACATATCAATGAATAGTGTTTTCACTGCATGGATGCCTATACAAATGCGTTCATCCGAAAGTATAACAATATAATGTCTCGTTTTTTTCCAACTGATCAAGCATATCGCATTTTAAAACGAGATATGGAAAGGTATCGGGATAATGTAATTCGCATGCAGTGCTTTTCCGTGTACCATGCACCTATGATGGCATGACACGAACAAGGAGAATGTACAGGGTTGAGTATTAATTGGTTATGTGGCGTAGCTACGAGGTGGGGGGGGGGGGGGGGGGGGGGGGGGGGTCGGAGGCACGTTCTGCCCACGCCCCCAATAAATTTCTCAGAAGCAAAAGAAAACATCGTAGAAAAGCCTTTTTTTTTTAAATACACGAATTACTTAATGTTTGCCCCGACCCCCCCCCCCCCCCCCCCCCCCCCCTCCTCGTACGATCAGTCCGACCATGCTAGTACTGTTGGCACATGTACACTGTATTACAGGGATTCGATTTATGTAATACTGCTGATACAATAACTCCAGTCAAACGAGTACTGAATAATCATGACAACTTCCCTTTTAGTGAAAACAGTCGGATCGGCATTAAAGGGATTTAGTAACTTTGTTGAAATTGCAAAAAGCGATGGGTGGTTGATACAATGTATATTGTTGTTATATGATATGTCCACTGGGTGTTGTGTGAACATTTCAAGTTGAATGGACTTTATATGGCCAAGTAATGAGCAAAAATGCAAAGTGACATTCACTAACTCATTGCACTCACTTTGTACATGGTTCTGACGATCCATTGGATAATTTGACATCTGAACACTTCAATCGTAAATATCTTTTTAACGAAAGGGAACTCAAAAAAAACAAAACCTGTCCCATGCTTTTTTTGTTAATAAGAATACAACAAGGTATGAGGGAACCGCTAAAAAATTCAATTGGATTTTTAGGATTTGGACAATGTTACTAAGTCCCTTTAATATGTCTGACCTGTTGCAATATGACTTATTTGATGTCCTCTGCAACTGAATGTATTGAATGATAACTACACACAAATATATATATACGCATTCTATATTTCCATAAACTCAGTTGGTCAAATTGTTAGCAATTTTGTGCACGGACTATCATTTACAAAAAAAGTGATGTCTGGGAAGACATGCAATCAATAAGGATGGGCCGACATAAATAATTGATTTGCCTAAAGCATGTAAGGCAACACATATTAAAGTTTGCTGAATACGACATCGCTCATATTTAACAAATATATATGCCTGATGTTCGTTTCTCTTCAACAATAAGAAGTTTGGAGTTGCAATGTTCTTCAGGAGCAGAATAGGTCCGTATTTGAGGGATATTTGAGTTTCGGTACAGAAAGTGCAGTTTTGGTCAAACTGAATATTAGTAACCAAAACCTGCACCATTACATTACAAACTAATAGTTCTAACTCCACCATGCTCGAAAGATATACACAAATTACAAACGACTTAGTAATTAGCCTGTTATCGTTCAAAAAGAGCTGTTAAAACACAAGATGGCGCTCTCTAAAAGCGCATTGATTTCAACCATTTTAAAATAAAAAATTGTGCTTGTGATGTTTTGTTAAAATAATGATTAAAAAGAGAAATCATCAACATCTATTTAAAAACCTCTTTTTAAATAATATGAAAGGTGTATTTTTTATTTATCGGGTAGGTCAAAATTTTAGGTCAGAATTATTGTGGGGCCCCACAATAATTACAAATGGTTATATTTATGGATATTTCAGCTGTATGATCTGAACCGATTTTGATCAAATAAAGTTCTGTTATTAAAATTGTATGTTCCTGCAAATTTGACACTCAATTTGTCATTATCTCAGAATTTTTTTTAAATTTGTGTAGTGCCCTCTATACCAAAACTCAACTATCCCTTTAAAGGTAATCCTGGTCAAATATTGTATGTGCTTATTTGACATTTGATTGCGTTCTATGAGATAATTTCCTGTAGCGCCCTCTTGTGTCGATTGAGCAACAAATGCCATCATAATAAACATTCCTTTCAAGGAATGTGAAAAGTAAGTTAATCCATCAATCAATACAACAATCACAAATATTAGTGATAAACAAATACAAATTATATTTCCCAACTAGGCTAATCTACTACGCCTTGAGATGATTAGGGTAATCCAATCTATAATTCATAATACTAGGCGAGAACAAGGTCCCAACAATTCTTATCCAATCATGCCTTGATCCCAGCCAGTGATCCCTATTAAAGGCTTTCGCGAGGGAACTCCAAACCATCTCCTATCTGTTTCCGCTCCCAAGAGAATGTCACTGACTGGATAAATCGTTCTCTTAGAATAACAGGGAGGTACCAAAATCAATAAACAACTCCATCCTCGCGGAACTAAATGACCTGTCTCGCTATCATTTCCAAATCCACAAAATAATTAACTCAATAATCCCTACATTCATCTCAAGTCGCCTCAATACCACATCATAAATATACTATCAAAGCGGCCTAATATAGCATATTACCGCCCTAAGACTGTGATCTCGGTATAGCACGCAATATCCGAGATCGCGTCCCAATAGTTCCGGAACCGTCTTTTAAGGGTGAACAACATCCAAGCAGGAGCGAAAAAACACCGCCCGAAACCCCAGAAGGGGAAAAATGGGTCGATGAAAAAAAAACCTGCGGACCCCATAATATGGGCAACCAAGCATACACTCTTGGATGTTGAAATACACAAATGAACAAATAACATTATTGCATCCATTATCATTTCATATCGACAACTCTAATGTACGGCGAATTAACCAAATATAAATGCATCTTAATATATGTTACACGAAAACATCAGCATGTATAATCTTCTACATTTTATCGTATATTCTCTAAAATACAAGTTCTATAATTTCATCCTCTCGATTTATCTTAAACAAATATTTAAGTACATTCATATACCCCCAGTAGCAAATCAAATTATTCTACCAACTATTCTAAATCAAAACGTAAAGCCATCCAATATCGCGTTATTCATTACGCCCAACACAAAAATCAAAATCACATGGACCCTAAATACAATGAATGGGGCCACAAATAAAACAGCGACTAATATTTATCACCACCATTCGGCAGCGTAAATTTTCTAGTGGTGATAGGGGTGGTGGCGGGAAATAAATTTACATTTTCGTTCCACGTGTTGCTCAATCGACATCAACCACGAATATGACTGGGGTAAGCACTCATTCTCTTGCATGCCCCCAAACTTTCCACTCCTCAATTATACCGCGTGTCTGGGTGGCGTGGGGTGTCACCGTTACACCTGTTCGCACTCGTCTTGACCAGCGTCGAGGAAAGCCCGCCCGGGCTGCCCCCATTGACCCCACGCTCACCACAGACGCTTCGGTGTTACCTAAGAGTAAACTGTTTTAACTACCAATGAATTGTCTGTTAAAACTTATTACTCTTTACTTCACACTGAAGGACTCACAAACAACAACTAAAGCCAATAATTGCAGTTTTGGTGGTTTATTGTGTCAATTGAGCAACAAATGCCATCATAATAAACATTCCTTTCGAGGAATGTGAAAAGTAAGTTAATCCATCAATCAATACAACAATCACAAATATTAGTGATAAACAAATACAAATTATATTTCCCAACTAGGCTAATCTACTACGCCTTGAGATGATTAGGGTAATCCAATCTATAATTCATAATACTAGGCGAGAACAAGGTCCCAACAATTCTTATCCAATATGCCTTGATCCCAGCCAGTGATCTCTATTAAAGGCCTTCGCGAGGGAACTCACAAATCCAAACCATCTCCTATCTGTTTCCGCTCCCAAGAGAATGTCACTGACTGGATAAATCGTTCTCTTAGAATAACAGGGAGGTACCAAAATCAATAAACAACTCCATCCTCGCGGAACTAAATGACCTGTCTCGCTATCATTTCCAAATCCACAAAATAATTAACTCAATAATCCCTACATTCATCTCAAGTCGCCTCAATACCACATCATAAATATACTATCAAACTGGTTGGCCTATATAAAGCGGCCTAATATACCGCCACACGGGCTGGCACAGCCCGCCGCCACTATATAGGCTAAACCTACAGGGTCTCACCCCCCAACGTTAATATTCTTATAGAGAAACGTAACACCTTTAAACTTCGATTCCTTCAACAAGTCCACAAAACTATGTGTCAACAACAATTCATGTATATACACTATAATAAAAAATAAAAATAAAAAACGCATCGCCATTCTAAGCATGTGTTCATGAGTTTAAATTACGAAAACTAATCTGTCCACAGCGAACGAAGCATCGTGGATTCTATTGTCTCCAAACGTACGCATGAACCGCATAAGCTTGGCTCGCACGACAGTAAAAAACAATAGTGGTTCCATAAATAATAGTAATTAAATACTATATTTATAAACTACCCAACCATTCACAAAATATTTAGTATCCTTACTTAATATCACATACCAAATCATACGACTATATAGTTTTCTTTGCCCGGTGTTCCCCTTTAAGCTTGAGGACACGCAACTACCGACACCATTCCAAAAAGAGGGGCAGTACATGATAAAAGCATGTCTTCTATAAACCATTATTTTAACAAAATAACACCTCACTCCATTGACATCTAAATACCATATTACCTATAATCCTTACATGTTCCCCTTTTTATTTATTTTTACCTCCCTGTTATTCTAAGAGAACGATTTATCCAGTCAGTGACATTCTCTTGGGAGCGGAAACAGATAGGAGATGGTTTGGATTTGTGAGTTCCCTCGCGAAGGCCTTTAATAGGGATCACTGGCTGGGATCAAGGCATGATTGGATAAGGATTGTTGGGACCTTGTTCTCGCCTAGTATTATGAATTATAGATTGGATTACCCTAATCATCTCAAGGCGTAGTAGATTAGCCTAGTTGGGAAATATAATTTGTATTTGTTTATCACTAATATTTGTGATTGTTGTATTGATTGATGGATTAACTTACTTTTCACATTCCTTGAAAGGAATGTTTATTATGATGGCATTTGTTGCTCAATCGACACAATAAACCACCAAAACTGCAATTATTGGCTTTAGTTGTTGTTTGTGAGTCCTTCAGTGTGAAGTAAAGAGTAAAACGATAATGTAATGAATACAAACAAATGCACAATAACAAGCTGTACACAATGCTTGTGCACTTTAAAAAGCTACTATATTTTATTTACTGTTACGCTGAATTATTTATTCAAATTACATACTATGTTGCTATTGAAATATGATTCAAAATAATTTCATTTTAATGTCAGTTAGTTACTAAATTAAGTGTTAAGCCCGGCGCAGACAGAGCCGACTCGACTGGTTGTCATTCCGATCGGCTCAGTTTTCAGTGCCTCGCGACACATATTTTGCCAGTCGAGAGACAGTCGGATGCCAGTTGGGGCCAATTCAACACGATAAATCTGCTCGGACCGACCGGGCCCAACTCTAGCCTGACTGAAACCAGTCGGATCGGGTCGAGTCGGCTCTGTCTGCGCCGGGCTTTAGATATCTTTTGTAAAGCATTCTATATTGTTCATTATATTATTTTACTGCCCTGCGCTGGCAATTATATGCCAGTGTCCTGGGATGTGTATTTCCTTTTATTTGTTGGCGAAATTCGCCTAATAAAGTGATGATTTAAAAATTGCTATGTTTGTACCTGTGAGTTCCTCCCCTGGTTTGTAGTATTCAGGCATATGTAGGAAGTAGGAGTCGGTATCCATATTGGATCGGGCTGAGCTGCTTTGCTGAGGTCGACCAACAAAGTTCACCATCTCCCAATCCTCGCATGTCACTGGCGCCATATGTCCCATTGCTCGGACCTCAACGCCATGCATACAAATGCAAATAAAGCATAATGCTGCCACTACAACATCCATAGTGAGCCGCAGTTTAAGGTCAATGTTATTTTGTTAAACAGTTGAAGTTTGCCACCAGTCCCGTCGATATAACTTGTTGCGCAGTCAAGTCACAGTGAATAATGATAATAACTTATTTTTACATATCAACTTCCCCTTCGAGGTGCTTCTCTTTGTGTTGCTAAAGGCAATGGAAATGGTATTCAAGTGCACATTCGTTAAATGGCCCCAGGGCCATGACGGATCAACGGATAGTGACGCAAACAGTGAGGGATCCACAATCTAAAAGCAATTATTTTTTAGTGAATACCTCAATTTTTATTTGAAATATGAATGTATAGCAACATTTGTTATCTGTCTGATTTCGATTGTTTGACATAATATCGTATAGTTCCTTGTACTTGAAGTCAATCAAATAAAAAATATTTTTGTCACTCAATTCAAAATAACATGTACTTTAAAAAAAAAATAATTTACGTTGTAAAATGTGTCAGTGTTTTATTCATTGTAAAACATTTTGTTGAAAATGGAAATAAATTTGAAACTTCCTCAAGGAGCTTTGCTGGAAGAATATTTTATATTTATTGATTTCATTATCGTTGTCACAATAATTACTGTAAACTTAATCCCTGGCTTCCGGAACCAGGTTAACTATGTACAAAGAGTATGATGTCAGAATCTCGGAGTTAACTTGCATACTAAATAGGTCATGGGCGTAAGCGTACGTTTTTGTAGCTGGGGTAACTATTTCTTGGTATATGTTGCTCATGTTTTAGAACTAAAAGATCGCGTATAGTTGCAACCCGAATATTATGAGAATCGCATCAAATCACCATGTTAAAACTTTTTGGAGCGATACTGTCGTCCTCGAGCCCCTCCCCCAAACCGTATTCCCGCTACGCCCCCCCCCCCCCCTCCTCCATACACTAGCCCCACACAGCATTGACTGCCGATCAGCAAAATTATGATTTGCATTAATCATAACTAGCGATATATATTTAGTTTGCTCAATATATTGAACTAGGTGCTAAAAACGATAGAATGATAACACGTTTCATTTATTTGCGTGTGTCTTTTTCATTCACCCGCCTCTCGTTGGTCAAACAATCCGTTAACCGACGCAGTTCAAGTATTATTGAGGATATTCGTAAATATTTGGTCAAACTGAATGTTAATAACCAAAACTCGCACCATAATTCGTCACAAACTTTACTTACAATTCCACCATGCATGGTGGAATTGTAAGTAAAGTTTGTGACGATATGGTGCGAGTTTTGGTTATTAACATTCAGTTTGACCAAATATTTACGAGTATCCTCAATAATGCCCGAAAACTTACAAACGGCTAATGTTAAAATGTAGCTATAATTTAAAAAGCAGCCTTTAACAGAAGAGGGCGCTTCTAAAAAATAGTGTACGGAGATCTATGTGTACTTTGTTTTAAATCTTGTTTGTACTTTGACACTGTTTAATACAAAGGGTTCAAGTATTCCAAAGTGTAATCAGGAGCAGCGCAAGCAAAATCTCAATCAATAACAAATATTTTGAACTTGTGGATGCCGTAGGCCTGGGTATACACTGGGGATTAGAGTGGCCGAAGTCATGGCCTGTTTTAATCTTTATTGGAATTGGCCTTATTCATAGATCTGTTATGTAATTCAGTACTGCTGCTGCATTATGCCCCTGTGACACTTCTCCGACTTCATGAATCGGCATGGTTTCCGACTTGACCGAAACCAAGCTGGACGGTTGCGTGGCCCGTATCGTCACGTCATGTTTCCGCCCTGTTTCCGACACATTTCGACACTCTTCACGCATTGTCCCGTCATGTTTACGCCACCTTTCCGCATTCGTCGTTTTGGTCATTGTTCTACGATACTTCTTTCAACTGGTCACCGTTGATCGGTCACAGTGTATCAATCATTCACATAAATGACCATGCAGGTATATAAATGGGCACATCATTTCATATAATCTCCAGATGAATTATGACCACCTTTTATTTGATGTCGTGTCCATTAATACCTATTGTTCAGCGGGGGATTAATGAATAGATTACCCCCATTCCGATCCCGTGAGCAGTATGTCAATTACAAATCGACGCCCATTTTATAGCGTACCCAGGATTTGAAGGGGGGGGGGGGGTTGTTATTTCGTCGGTAAACATTTCCGAGGCCGAGACCGAGAAGAAGAATACCTAGGGTTATTTTTTTTTGTTGTTGCTTGTTTTGGTTGTTCGTTTGTTTGTTTGTTTGTGTGTTTTTTGTTTTTGTGAGGGGGGGGGGGGGGGGGGGGGAGGGGGGGGGGGGGGTGGGGGGGGGGGGGGGGGGGGGGGGGGGGGGGGGAGTAATCGCCCGGGGATAATAGTCACATAACCGTTAAAGGGATCTAGTAACTTTGTTGACATGTGCAAAAAGTGATGATTGGTTGATATAATGTATATTGTTGTTATCTATTATGTTCACGGGGTATTGTGTGAACATTTCAAGTCAAATGGATGCCAAATGGCCGAGTAATGAGCAAAAATGCAAAGTGATATTCACTAACTCACAGCACTCAGCAACCCAAATCCACCGTGTTTTTTCAGCAATGCATAGGATTTATAAATACATGTCATTAAATAAAAGTGTGGTCTAAACAATAATTCTTATTAATCGCATATATTTATGAATATTTCCGCTGTTTCTGATCCGGTTTTGATCAAATTGTTTATTCTGTCTTTTAAATATGTGCCTTTTTTCAAATATAACACATGAGTTGTGATTACCTTTAAGAAAACAAGGATTTAGAGCGCCCTAAAATCAGAACTGTAGGCTACTATCTATGTAATATTTGTTTCATTTAAACTTGGCCAAAAATAATCATGTCTTCGTTTCTTGATCAAGTACTGCGAGTGCGTAAACTATTCGGGAACCATGCCGAAACTGTGCGGAGTCATGTCGGAATCTTGTTGGAAACTGTGCGGAACCTTGTCGTGAACCAGGCGGGCCACAATGCCGATGATCCGCCTTGTCAAGGCTAGTTTCGGCATAGTTTCGGTATTGTTTCGGCACTGTTCCCGACAAATTTAGTCGTGAACTAGTCGGGAGCAAATCTTGAACATTTTCAAGATTTCGTTCCGCCTTTCAGCATCCTCCCGACTGGTTTCGGTCAAGTATCCCGCTTCCTTCCCGCATGGTTTCGGTCAAGTCGGAAACCATGCCGAATCATGAAGTCGGAGAAGTGTCACAGGGGCATTATTCTTAGTGGAACCATTTCCCAAAAGCATGAATTTTTCTGAAATAATAGGCCTTTCAATATGAAATTGTTGGGGATTAGAGTGGCCGAGGGCCATGTCCTGTTTTAATTGTGATGCTTATTAAAAGTATAACATAGAGTAACATGCAATTTATATGGTGCTTGAAAGTTCAGAAACATGCGTGATTCTTTTGTTATTTGTGTAGAAGCTGACACAAATCACAAAAATGCAAGATTTGTTTTCACACCTTTTGTCATAAAATGCATGATTTCACAGCAACAATGCTATCAATTGGCAAACAAAATAATACCATTCATTTTTGCGTAAGAAAATTCCATATCCATTACCGTTTGAATGATCAAAATCGGTAAAATACTTGTTGAGATATATGAAAAAATGCTATGGGGGTACTTACTTTTTGTGAGTAGTGTATATCAACAGTGTGGGATCTTGTTAACTGCCAAGACTATGCAGATTGTGACTTCATTATAATGAATGCAATCACATGTTCTGTGGTTAAACATTTCATATTATACAGTTGTTAACTGGTGGTGGAGGGAAAAGCACGGAATGTTCCACTCCCAAGGGATTTTAAATGCTATTGAGGGAAGAGTAAATAAGTCCCGAGACGTAGTCGAGGGATTTATTTTCTTCACGAAATAGCATTTAAAATCCCGAGGGGAACATTCCATGATTTTCCCGACAGCAAAGTTAACAACTGTTTTATCATCTGAATTGCCATGTAACAGTGCCATGTAATATCCAAAAATATTACATGGCAGCTGATGTACTGTATTTAACTAAGTCAGGTGATACATCATTTTATAACGAGCTCGCACAACTCAGGAACAAGTTGAGACTTTGGAAGCACGGCACTCATTTGACATACACATGGGAAAGTCTTTTTTTTAATATACATATGTTTGCATAGTGTCTTGGTCCAGCGTCGGATTTAGATATTTCACTTGTTGGTGTCATTACATCAATCTCCACACTTAGCCACTGTTCAGTGGCGTAACCAGCAATTCTCCAATGGGGCGCCAACCTGCGAGCGCTTGGGGTCCAGAGGGCGGAACCCTCGAAAGCTTTTCGATTTGAGCTATTAAAATCCCCAAAATCAAAACTGCCGGCAAACAAGCAAGCAATAAGCAAACAAACAAAAACGGGCCTGAGGGGATGTGACTAGGGATCCCCTCCCCACATCCCTCGCTTTTCCACTCTCTATGTTTGCTGTTTAGCTTTATATAGCTTACTATGAACATGTTTACCCAGCAGTATCTTCGTTGTATAATCATATTTTAGCTGGTTATAGGCCTACTGAGTGTAAAGCACTGGTGAGGAACTTTGTATTGATATGCCGGAACCGCGAGCCAGATAGGTACTAAACTTCCCAAGGAATTTTGATTTCACAAACTTAGGCCTCATAGTCCAATTTTCAAGAAGCGGCCTTTGTGTATTCGGACCCAGGATGATAGACATTTGCCTTAACTAGACAATTCAAATTTGATTCATGTACAACAACTTTCGTGTTGATCATCAGTTTAAGTCTCGCGAGATATAGTGTAGTATCCACCATCCATGCAGTGATGGAGAAATTTCAAAGGAAAAACACAACGCTGAATTTCATTTTGGGAGTTGGCATTAGTTCTGCATTCATACTTACAGTTATCGTCACATGTAAGTTAATTTTCGGTTCATTGCTAGGTTTGATTAGTCATTGTCTTGTTAATCGGTGTTATGTTATTGGCGTTGCTGCTGTTGGTGCCGTTACTGTTGTTGTTGTTGTTGTTGTTGATTGTGGTGATTGTGGTGAAGGTGGTGGTAATGATGGTGATTTTGGTGGTGGCGGTGATGTTTGTGGTGTTGGTGTTGGTGACGATAGTGGTAGTAGCGATGGTGGTTGTACTAGTGATTGTGGTGGTGGTGGTGGTGGCGGTGGCGGCGATAGTGATGGCAGTGGTATAAGCATAAATTTGCATAACATGAACGTTAATTGATATAGCTACGATAGCTACGATAGCTAGATAAAGCTACGAGGGGCATCGCATGAAAAGAATAGAATGATTGCAATTACAAAATACAATACAATACTCAAATATAAAATGCTTTTAACAAATACCAAACATTACTCGGCCAAATTACGTTTTTATTAATTAAACGGATTGTACAGTCGTGGTCAAACTGAATTTTAGTAACCAACACTTGCATCATATCATTACAAACTAATAGTAATAACTCCACCATGCCCGAAAGGTAGAAAAACCTAGAACCGGCCAAGTAAGAAGATCGTTATCATTCATAAAGCAGCCGTTTTAACACTATAGGGCGCTTTCTAAAAACAAATTGGTTTCAACCATTTTTATAACATTTTGAATGTGTGATTTTGTTAAAATAATGATTCAATTGAGAGATCATCAACAACTATTTTAAAAGCTCGTTGGTAAATTTTTGCAAAAGTTTAAGCATTATATACATTTTTTCTTAAATCATTTAATAAATGTGCCCTTCCAAGTGTCACTTAGTTTTTCCTTCCCTCACAAATTAATTATTTCCAGAAGGGCCCTCTAAACCAAAACTGTACTAATTATCCCTTTAACTACATAAG
This sequence comes from Echinarachnius parma, assembly GCA_037951105.1. NCBI lineage: Eukaryota > Metazoa > Echinodermata > Echinoidea > Clypeasteroida > Echinarachniidae > Echinarachnius > Echinarachnius parma. The sequence continues at coordinate 80,812 of JBAMJV010009356.1, forward strand.
TACAGGACACGATCTTTAAAATAAACGGGACTTCAACGTGTGTTTGAATGTTAACCGAGAGGACGATTCAAATTAACGAGCAAGTTATTCCAAAACTTCAGGCAACACAGAAATGTTCGATCACCTATGGATGAGAATGTTTTTGAAGTGTTTATAGGGGCATGTGATGAAAATTGGGTGTAATAACTGTAATTAATTACTGTATTTGTTTGCATTTAATTGTTTTTATGGGACAATTAAGCTTTTCTTTCCACCTATCTCAAGCATTCTAAAGTACAAAGAAATGTTTGAAGACTTATTTTATAATTATTTTGTGATTTTCAGATGATGATGCATCTACATCATCTAGAACCACCCGTATATGTAAACTGTATCATAGCGTGATGTAACTGGATGTTATTTGACTATTACATCACACGAGCCATGCATGCCACGGTTATCCATTATTATTTTGACTGGATTCATTTCGAATCAATTCTATTTTAATTTCATTCTCCATAAGCTTAACATGAATACAATGTACTGTCAAATAGAACTATCAAGGAATATTAGCAAACACAAAACAATATGTATACAGTTTCATGAAAATGCGGGGTCTGATGAGGCCTGGAAAAATCAACTACGGTATGCGATTTAAAGGGATCTAGTAACTTTGTTTCCATGTGCAAAGAGTGATGAATGGTTGATACAATGTAGATTGTTGATATTTGATTTGTCCACTGGGTATTGTGTGGAAATTTGGACTTTATATGGCCGAGTAATGAGCAACAATGCAAAGTGATATTCACTAACTCATTGCACTGACTTAGTTTATGGTTGATATCCGGTGGATAGTTCAACATCTGAACACTTCAAACGTAAATATGTTTTTAACGGAAGAGAAATGCGAAAAATCAAAACCTGTGACATGCTTCTATTTTTGATACAACAAGGTCCGAGGGAACCGCTAGAATTCCAATTGAATTTTGAGGGTTTGAATGATGTTACTAGATCCATTTGACATAGTTCAGAAATGTTGGTACTGTCAGTAAACTCCATTTTACTACTACCATGTATGTTGACACGGGATTTTTAAAAAAAGAGCAGAATTTACAGTACGGGTTTGGAGGTGTTTGTGCATGGCTATGTAAATACCAACTAGTACTATTTACTTAAACCTTTTACATCTCCCCTCTTTCTGTTTATCTCTTTGTCACTGTGTTTGTTTTCACCCCTGCTTCTATCCTCTTCTTAAATCCCCTCCCCCTCCCTCTACCCCTCTCATTTCCTTCACCATCACTCCCCTCTCCCCCAGCCTGCTCCCCCTCCTCTCTTTTTCGTTTTTAGCGCCTTGTCTCTGAAATATTCTTTGAATGGTCTATTGTTTGTATCATTCCAACGCAGGGCGTACTGATGTAAGAAATGTACAAGTTCCGTTCGACAGCAGCAACGTCATGAGGTATTTATATTTGTATATGCTATTCTATATGTAAAGATACATTCTCAACGCAAACACTTTAATTAAATATGAAGTGATTCGGTCTTGTTGACATATATCACCTGATGAGTTTGTGTTGCGGGTTTTATTCTCAAACGCAATCGATTCTGTTTGAAGTATTATTCGGCCACCTCGATTTTCGCGACTACTCCGAAATGCAAAAATTTCACACATATCCACTTTGTGACTTTTGTTTTGTTTAGTCTTGCGCATCATTTGATACCAAATTTGCGCGTGTCGCGACTTTGGTTGTGGTGTCACGTGCCATTTTAAAGGTCACATGTCGCACACAAGAATTTATGAAAAGTACAGTTTCCCATTCATATGTGTGTAAGAAAAACTCTCTATTTCCATCTGTAAGACCTTTATTAGAAATTGAAATATCCTTTGATAAGCATTTAGTTTAACTGAAAATTAGAACCATAAAACAATAACCAACTGAGCAATAAATAAAGAAATTAATTTTGTTATGCATTTCATTGTTTTCCTGGTTTTGACAATCCCTTATTTTAGGTGATTCTATCGTTAGTTTGATTTCCACCATCGTGGTAATATAATCAACTCGGTCACATTCTTATCAGTTTCTGACAGTTTTATCAACTACTGTCAATAATCCCAGCTGTGTTAACTGCCCCCGAGGCCCAGTGCTATCACAGAGAGAGGGGCTTGTGATAAAAAAAAGTGTCAAAAGTGATAAAAATCTACTCGATGCAGGCTTGAGACCTGAAATATCATACCGCTTGTCAGGCCCTGAGAAGCGGTTTTCTCTAAGCGATGGAATCACGTCAGTACTCATTAATTGCATTAAGTATAAGTTGAACCCCAAAACAAGTTTTTACAACATTTGCATGTCCCTACAAATGCAAACAAATAAAATAAAAAAATAAAGAAATACATTACAATTAGCATATTCGCATAACTATTTAGCTTTCAGCCCCCCCCCCCCCCAGTCCTTTGAAGGTCTGAACAATCCTAGTTCTTTTAGGGTTAAGCTTGTTCACACGAAATTTTAGCAACATGATTTAGAACTTTCCAATTGTTTTTCTTTCCTCCCTAGATCGTTTTACAACGCTAGCACTGGTGAAGATGGACTGCATCTAAAGAAGTCGATGGCGAGGGAGCCTCAAGAGGTGAAAAAGGTGGCAATGAAGCAGGACATCAGCTGCAGAGAAAAGAGTAAACCATCGCTTACTGGATTACTGAGCAGAGCCAATTACGATTCGCAAATCTACCGTCTTCTGCTTTCGCTCGAGTACCAAAGGTTTCTCCCTAACTACTACCTGTACAGCAAAGACAACGAAGAGAGGGATAGGGAATACAAGGAGAGTCACGTGGTTTTCATGCATCATACCAAGTGCGGTGGAAGCACAGTCAAACTTCTGCTGGAGAGGATCGCCGATGAGCAGAGTCTTCCGATTCACAAGATGTCATTGCCCTACCAAACTAAGCACGTTTACCACAAGTTTGGTTCCGAAGGCAGGGCTGATTATACTGCTAGTGGTGGGGTTGGCAGTAATCTTGATCGTGGTGGTGGTGATGGTAGATACCGTCTTGTTGACAGCATCCTGAATAGTGATGCTGGAACCACACATAGTGATGTTGGTACGCCAAGTAGTAATATCAATAGCTCCGTTGCTGGTCGTCGTCGTCTCCATGGTCACGAACCTAGGCGACGCATCTTCATGGGTGTGTTCTCCTTCGGCGTGTGCGACATCCTGTACGACAGACCGTGTTCGTACTTCACGGTCATACGGGACCCTCTCGATCGCATCATCTCCTCCTATTTGTTCTGTCAGGAGAGTGAAGGCAATTGCGCTCAGACTGTGGAGGGCTCCCTCACCGACTGGGCCATACAGCAAGGGAGCAGGTTCTTCCACCACCTCCTCATCGGTGGTGATATAGCCGCACCATTGGGAGGTTTAATCGGTATGACGAAAGGGCGATTCCATTCTGCGACCAAGAAAGCGCAAAGGCGCGCTATTCTAGACTACTTTATCAATAGTCTAGAGCACTGGTTCTCGTTTATAGGCATCACTGATGAGATGGAGATGTCAATGAGGATGTTGGAAGACGTGTACGGTCTCCCGGTCAACTATGTCAATCAAAAGAACCAGGGTCAGACAAAGGCCTCCATGGATCAGGTCAAACTGGACAACATGAGGACAACGCTGCAGAGGAACTATACCGTCTTGAATGCTCTCCACGAAGACATAATGTTGTATAAGAAGGGGAAGGAACTCTTTGATATACAGCTGAAACAGTTCTTAAACAAGAAGAAATAAAGAATGATATCATATTACTCACGATTGAATTGATGCTCAATATGGTCTACAGACATGACAGACAAACCGTGTTTATTCACATGAGTATGCATATTTATATATCCTGACTATAGACATACATAATTATTATTTTAACATAATCATTGTAATTTTTAAGAGTATGGAGTATATTCTCAGTATAGATAAAATTTGTCTCCAGTTATGTCCCTTTCGCAGCCTCCCTTTAGGCCTTGCCGTAGGAGCCACGTATAATGCATTTTCATGTAAAGAAAAGAAATGGAGTTATTCCGTGACAATTGTGGCATGTACGGGTTTAGTTATCATGGTTATAGGGTCTCCGTTCCATTTACGGAAGGGAAAGCTGAGATTTTCATAAAGTTCACAAATTCGCCAACTAAAATCAGCCATGTTGAGCGATGGCTTTTGTTAAGTGAGTGACCATGGGTATGAGGTGGCTATAGTTATTTTTCGTGGCTATTCAGTGGCTGTACAAAGCCCGTGTTTTACATGGTGTTTACGGCGCCGTAACATAATCGTTTCTTAATGTGTTTAATATACGTGGCTCTTACCTTAAGGCTTTACGGGTAAGTGTGACTGCCTGACTGGGATATTACCGAAGCTGTTTTCTTGGAAGAGCATTTCGTTACGGGGCAGTGTTCTATAACACGAGTAATTGCCTTCTGCTAGCGTCAGCCTCATAATTATATACAATTTCTATTACATAACCACATTCCCTTGTGCCGGTTGACCGGTTTTGTTCATAGGAATATCTTCTTAAACCCTTTGATGTACTAAGTAATTGATATGAAGATAAGTTATCAAACTTTACTAACCATTTCAATTTCAATTTCAATTTCAAATTTTATTCAACACTAATCATATATATATATGTACATTTAAAATATACAGATGCAAAATGAGGTACAAAAATTGTTATACATATACAAATAATCATATATGATAGTGTTTGGGATAGGTAGGAAGGAAGGGTTCCTTATATAAAAACCTATCCCATTTACATACCCATGCAAAATATTAAAAAACAGGTCCTTTAAAAAAACAATGAATTTGTCATAGACGTCACGATTGGGATCACGATTATGTGTAAAGCGAAACAGTTTGAAATTCTAAAAATTAAATCTTAACGTGTAGCATGTGAAGCCCAACACACACATAGTCGATCCGACCCAATCCGACTGGTTTTCAGGATCGGCTGAGAGTGAGTTGCCTCACGAGTCCGATTTCACCAGTCGGGGCCGATTCAACATGTCGAATCGGCTTTGACTGAGTGATACCGATTCTAGACTGACTGAAATCCAGTCGGATCGGATCGACTCGGCACTGGCCACTGTGTGTGTTGGGTTTCATGCGCATGACCCGATCTGTTTCTTTTAATGTTGCCATGGTTGCAGAGTACACATAATCGTGACCCCAAAACGACTACTAAGCAATCAGTTAAGACCATCATGACAAGAATTTCGATAAACTTTGATAAATTATATTATAATGACATACTTCTAACATTCAGACTATATTCCTAAGCTTTCATTTGAGATCCAAGTTAAAACAAGGTGGAACTGACTAGGAATCAATTAAATAAATGAAACCTAGACCTCCGGATAGCTGGACCGGTGCTCTTACCATGCTTACCTTCGGCTACAAGATTCTTTGATTGTTTTTATAATGGTTAAATAAATTAAATGAAATGAAATGAAATGAAGTGAAATTAAATGAAATGAAATGAGCGGCACGTGCCTCGTGTCTGTCATAAGCATCATAAACCCGACTCGAATATGGATATATTCTTCAGCTTCAGCTTCAACAATAGGATAATGATATGGAATGAACATGATAATAGCGAACGTGAGAAATCACGCGAAGAGATGGCTCTTTCTACTGTATATATCGTTCCTTGTAAGTTTTCCCCTATGTTTGAGTTGATACATACCAGTAATTCCACTCATTTATGTTGAATAAGTAAATATTTAAAATTAGCGAAAACACTTTGATTTATTTAATGAATTGTTTCAACTTTTGTTTTCATTATCTTCATTTTTAAAAGGAATTCGACCGTGAACCATTCGATGAGATGAACTCTACATAATTATACAAATCACTCGCCATTCAAGTTACAACGAACTGACATGAAACTTCGGCGTTACGAACGTCATTCTCGTTTTGTTTTCTTTTTAAAGGGTTAGGGGCTTGGGGCGATAGGCTTGAACAAGAATTCACTCAATATCTTCATACTCATGATACGTGTCCTCATTTACAACTTCATCATTGCCCTCCTCAGTCACAATGTTTTGCTCGTAAGCATGTCCTCGGCTTTCTTCATGTAACTCATTACCAGTGTTTTGTCCAGGCGTCGTACAAGTGATCTGGTATGGTTCAGGCAGCGTACGCAAGCCAAGTTCTGAGTAGTTATTACCATCCGTCTGCGATTGAAAGCGGGGTCCTATTTCTTGAAGTTCGGTAGAGATGTTATGATCTCCCGGGATGGTTGAGCGGGTGGTAGATGAATTGTGCTCCGTTCTCCTAAATTGAAGACACATACTGATTTACTGTCGAATTAGAATGTTTACGTCATTCTATGCAAACACTATTCAAACAGTAATTAAAGGGTTACTCAATACACGTTGATGATGATTTCATTATTTGAATTTATGATATTACCTTCCACGTTATGAGTGATGAGGAACTCCATAATTCACAACAATGTTTATACAAATGTAACGAATTTATCCTAACAAAATCATCCCAATTCACAAAAATATATATCACACCCAGTGGCGTACCAAGAAATGTTTTCAAGGGGGGGGGGAGGGGGTTTAATTCGTCAGCCAATTTTCTGTCATTGGGGGGGGGGGGGGTGTCCGTAGACATTTTTGAAGGCAAGACCGAGAATTGTCAACATTTACGAGGCCGAGACCATCGGTAATGATGGGCGAGACCGCTAAAATGTGGTCTCGAGACAAGCTACAATTAAGTTGAAAGGGAGGGGGGGGGGGTTCAAATCCCCCAAACAGTAATGTTCTGGTCAAAGGGGGGGGGGGGGGGGGGCTTCGGTTACCTTTTCCAAATACCGATCACATTGAAGCAAACAACTGCCAACAACATTAGTACTACAGCTACCCCAGCTACAGCAGCGACAGCAAAATATATTCCAGTCATCGGCGTTGTCGGGATTGTGGACTGCGTCGGGACAAGTGTAGTTATTAGCGTCTCTGGAGTATTGACATAACAACAATATAAGATCCTTTAAACGTGCGGTTTATTTAATATGTTTCACATTGAAATAAATTGTATTCCATTCGCCATAATAACACATGCATCAAAATTACACAAACGTTCAAAAACATGCAAACCAATACAAACATACCGAAAATTAACTACGACATAGAGTATTATTCATGCAAATTGGGAAAATACTAATTGCTTGTTGCATCGGAGGTGAATTCTATCTTCCTATGTCTGTCTAAGGTCTATATTGATCATTAGTCTGCGGCAAGTAATCCAGAGTGTGTTTGATCCCATTGGCGGTTTCTCTGATGGATGCACATATATAAACAAACGCTAGCTAGATGGATACCCAGATAACAATGCGACGTTGGCGGAACGTAGTCTATAGTCGGCACCGTCGCGGTTGGAAAAACAACGTTTAGCCAACGTTGGCCTACGGTAAATTCACAACGATATTTTTGCAGTCGGCGAGCTGACGTTAAAACAACGTTAAGCCGACGTTGGCTGTTGACTGTTGGCAAACTGGTCGGCAAATGTACGTTGAAACAACGTTGGGTGATAGTTAGACGAACAATCATATTTATATGGTCGAAAAGCAAACGTTGGGCCAACGTTTCGCCTACTACGTTGGATATTGGTTGGCTAGTTGACGTCGTACTAACGTTTGACAAACAACCGCATTACGACGGTAGGCAAGCCAACGTAGGGCCAACATTCACTTATATAGTCGTATGAACGTTGGGGTTTAGTCGGCTCAATGTTGGCTTGACGTCAGAAATAGCAAAATAAAAGGTTGGGCAAACGTTGGCGCAACATTGGCAATTGACGTTGGCTTATGGGGGTTGGGCCGACAAGGGCCCAGCAGCAAGAATGACGTGGGCAAAACGTCACGTTTTGACGTTGGCCCAACATGACCGCCTACATTGGGCCAACGATGGGCCAACGTAGCATTGTTATCTGGGTATGATAGCCAGAAATAACCGACTGTAAATTGGGTTTCTTTTCTATAAATCTATTTCTATTAATCGGACTTCCTATATACCAAGACGGTCAATGAAGCTAGACCTGATAAATGTCTTCAGGGCTCTCTTAAATTAATCAATTGAGGATATTTTATAATTTGTCTAAGTCGTGAATCCTAACGTGGAAGTGCTGAATACGGTATATTAAGAGATTATTTGCAAAAATGCCTTAAACGCCAATTCTGAATTCTATTATACAGAATAATGCCTTTAAATTGATTCTTTACTCCACTTAATAATAATGAAGATATGCAGTATATTGCACATTTCCTTATTAACTATTTTGTTTTCAACCAGCTTCAATTGCAAATATTCCTGAATTGGATACAAATTGAGATACATGTATTACTTTTTGCAACATGATGAGGATGATGATGACGATAATTCTAATGCAGGCAATAGTGATGATGACAATGATGATGATATGATAATGACGACAATAGTAATGATGATGATGATGCTAGTGGTGGTGGTGATGGTGCTGAAAGTTCTGGTGGTGATGATGATGACGGTGGTGGTAATTATGATACAAATATTGGTGATGAGTGTGGTGGTGGTGTGGTAACTACGATAGTGATTATGATAGTGCAGTGATAATGGTCAAAGGAATGATGATGACTACGATAGTGATTATGATAGTGCAGTGATAATGGTCAAAGGGATGATGATGACTAAGATAGTGATTATGATAGTGCAGTGATAATGGTCAAAGGAATGATGATGACTAAGATAGTGATTATGATAGTGCAGTGATAATGGTCAAAGGGATGATGATGACTAAGATAGTGATTATGATAGTGCAGTGATAATGGTCAAAGGAATGATGATGACTAAGATAGTGATTATGATAGTGCAGTGATAATGGTCAAAGGAATGATGATGACTAAGATAGTGATTATGATAATGCAGTGATAATGGTCAAAGGGATGATGATGACTAAGATAGTGATTATGATAGTGCAGTGATAATGGTCAAAGGGATGATGATGACTACGATAGTGATTATGATAGTGCAGTGATAATGGTCAAAGGGATGATGATGACTACGATAGTGATTATGATAGTGCAGTGATAATGGTCAAAGGGATGATAATGACTACGATAGTGATTATGATAGTGCAGTGATAATGGTCAAAGGGATGATGATGACTAAGATAGTGATTATGATAGTGCAGTGATAATGGTCAAAGGGATGATGATGACTAAGATAGTGATTATAATAGTGCAGTGATAATGGTCAAAGGGATGATGATGACTAAGATAGTGATTATGATAGTGCAGTGATAATGGTCAAAGGGATGATGATGACTACGATAGTGATTATGATAGTGCAGTGATAATGGTCAAAGGGATGATGATGAATACGATAGTGATTATGATAGTGCAGTGATAATGGTCAAAGGGATGATGATGACTAAGATAGTGATTATGATAGTGCAGTGATAATGGTCAAAGGGATGATGATGACTACGATAGTAATTATGATAGTGCAGTGATAATGGTCAAAGGGATGATGATGACTAAGATAGTGATTATGATAGTGCAGTGATAATGGTCAAAGGGATGATGATGACTACGATAGTGATTATGATAGTGCAGTGATAATGGTCAAAGGGATGATGATGACTACGATAGTGATTATGATAGTGCAGTGATAATGGTCAAAGGGATGATGATGATCACGAAGACGATAATGATGACTACAATAGTAATGATCATGATCATGATGACGATAGTGATGATGATGACGATAATAATAATGAAGATAACAATGATGTCGATATTGATGATCATGATAATGCTGATGGTTTACCTTCTCTGCATGCGATGCCTATGAAGTTATCCTTGCACACACAGGAGTAGGATGCAAGCAGGTTCAGACACTCCTTTGTACCCACAGGATCACAGATGCCAGTTTCGCAATAATCAATAGCTGCAGCACAAAGATGAAACGAGAACATAAAATGAATGCTAGTGTTTAATTTTTTTTACATGACAAGACTAAAATCGGGAACTGGCATTAAAACATGAAGAAGTTAATTTCCATTATATTCGAGAGTCCATATCATATGGGGCTGACATTTTCGATCCTAGCAGAATCTTTTTCAGAGGCAAACTGACCTTGGGTGTTCTTCACGAAGATCCTAATTTGAACTTAAATTCTAGGTTTGACTTTAAAAATATGGAAAGCCATTGTTTCACTGAATTTTTTTTCTAAAAGTTATTTTAAAAGGCATACATGTTGATTAAAATATAATCAGGGGATTTCTCTAACAAGCCCAAAGTCAATTTGCCTATATTCATTTACATATATCTATTTATATAATCCATATCTATATATCTATCTATCTATCTATCTATCTATCTATCTATCTGTCTATCTATCTATCTATCTATATATCTATCTTTCTATATATCTATCTTTCTATCTGTCTTTCAATCTACCTACATATCATTCCACACATCCATCGTTGCTCTGCGTGACTGCGTCGGTGTAGTCGAATATAGTAGAATGAAAATTAAAGGGAAAGTTGAGTTTTGGTAGAGAGGGCGCTACACAAAATAATTTTGTTGTGAGATAATACAAAACTGAGTGTCAAATTTGAAAGAACATACAATTTGAATGGCAGAATAAACTTTATTTATTGGTTCAGAAACGGCTGAAATATCATAAGCCTAACCATTTGTAATAAATGTGGGGCCCCACAAGTATTCGATAATTTTGAACCAGCCGTTAAAATTCGTTTTAAAATGCTTCCTCTTTTCAAAAATGTTCAATAAAGGTTTTTAGATAGTTGTTGATTATCTCTCTATCTAATCACTATTTCAACAAAAAATCACATGCACAATATTTTATTTAAAATGGTTTAAACAAATGCGTTTTTTGAAAGCGCCCTCTTTAGTTTAAACAGCTCTTTTTGAATGATAACAGGCATTTTACTTAGTCGTTTGTAATTTTTGTATTCCTTTCGAGCATGGTGGAGTTATAACTATTAGTTTGTAATGTAATGGTGCAGGTTTTGGTTACTAAAATTCAGTTTGACTAAAACTGTACTCTCTCAGAACTCAACTATCCCTTTAACATAGATATTATAGCTAGCTAGCCAGCAATCTTGCTATATCTTTCTACGTACCCTCATCACACATCGGCCCGGTAAATCCATCATCACACATGCAATTGAATGTGTCGGTCAGTGGCAGACACGTTCCATTCACACAAGGATTCGGAGAACAGAAATCTCCATCTGCCAATGGAAGATAAAATGAGAGAAAAATCACAGCAATAATGGTCAAATGAAACATAAAATGTAGCGTATTTACTCTCAAATCTACATGAATGAAGTTTGCACTTACTGGGTAAAGCCGTGCTATAGAGTATTTTACCGTAGAATAGATTTCTACTACAAACAGAAAAGATCAAATCACTTTTGTGGATAATTCATATGAAATTTATTATATTCTGACAGAAAGTTATGTTGCTGACACTTGTATAGTTTTAATAAATCACGTTAATTTGTGTTTTAAACGGGAGCTAAGCGCTGGAATTTTTGCTTACTGTTACTAATAAGTGCATAATTTCCGCCATTTCTCTGGTTATATCACTAATAAATGGAGATCAATATTTTTAAAACCACTTTTATCTAGTTTTGACTAAAAACTGGGGCTGCCATGTTGCACTAACACAAGCGGGTTACGTAATCGCTGACATAGCAACAGATTCAACAACAGCGGTTACATAACCCGCTTTGTGTTAGTGCACACTCAGATTCGCTCATAAAACATGTTAGACGGTACTGTTGGAAAACATGGCAGCCTCCAGTGGTCAGTCAAATCAGTTGATAGAAGTTTAAACAAAATGATTATTTCCATTATTATAGTGATACCCAAGAGGAAATATACGACTAGAAGTGTTTGACAAACAGGCCAGCAAGCAAGACCTGCATTAAATAGCTCTGTAAATTTCGCACAGAATTTGTACCGTCTGTTATTTGTTTGTCACTATAAATGTGACTTTTGAGAAAGGACGATTTGGAATAGACTTTAGTGATATTTTTGGTTACTACTCAGCGTCAATTTCAGAGAAACTTGGATTTTCAGTGATAACTTTCAAAGAACTTCTGGATCAGTTTAATATCACAGCCCCAGGTTTACTGTTTTATGTGCCTTTTTTACACTTCATACTAAGTAACTCACAATGCCTCTGAGAAGGAACATGAAAAATAGGCAGCCAGGTCATTTTCTTCCGGGCACTACACATCAAGGCCAGCAAAGCCAGCAACTTCCAACGGCCAGGCAGCCTTTTACTGTCCACGTGGGAGTTGACCAGGCAGTAAAGGAGAGGAGAGGAATGGTAGCTATGGGGGAAAGTTCTACACTGGGTGGCCCAAGTGGGGGCAGTGGAATCCAGCTCAACTTTGATGGGCTTTTGGAGGAGCTGAGGGGGGCGGAGAGTGAGCCTGGGGATGATATCGCCTAGCTTGTTGTTACTGCGGTGGAGAACGCCGTTAAAGCTGTACTCCCCACCATCATTCAGGCAGCGCGAGATGCCTGCCTTTCCCGATTCAAGGAGGCAGTGAATCCACACCTGCTGCGACTGCAGTTCAAGCAGGACGAACTAATGCAGGAGCAGAGGAGGGACAACCTGAGACTGACTGGCCTGAAGGAGGAAGAAGAAGAGTCCGAAGATGCTCTTGCAGATAACATCTGCAAGGTGGCAAGGGAGGTCGGGGTCGACATCCAGCCGGCCGACATATCTTCTTGCCATTGGCTCGGGAAGAGGAGAGAAGGTGGGAGGAGCAGGCAGGCCATCGTCCGATTTGTTTCGCGGAGGACGCGAGACCGTCTCTACGATGGACGGTTCCGGTTGAAGGGGAAGGATGGTATGAGAGGAGTGAAGGAATGAAGACCTCACATCACTCAGATTCTCTGTCTTGATGAGAGCGAAGGAGTCGCCTGCAGTGAAAAGTGCAACAACCAAGTACGGAAGCATCGTCTGCAAACTGCAAGATGATGCATACAAGATCATCCGGAGCCCGGATGATCTTTTTTAAAACTCGGAATGGACAATGTCCAATACAGCGACTTTAAGCTCCATTTCTTTGCCTAGTATGTTTCACTCAATTTTGAGGCTGTTAGATTTCCCAATATTTTATTATGTTAGTAAATGATCATGATGAGAACAATCTTGATCTCAGAACATATAGTTTAAATCCTAGTAATTTTTATAATAATATGCAGTCTAAATTTGTTCACTCTTTTAGTGTTACTTATGTTAATATTAGGCCTCTAACTAGGAATATCGGAGAACTAACTTTCCTTTATGAATATAGCCTTGCCTCTAAATTTGATGTGATTGCCCTGTCAGAGGTATAGACTGTAATGTTTTGTATCTATTCGATTTTGAGGTATCAATTTTCCAAAAAATACAAAAGAATACACATAATACATTATTTATACTTTGTCATATAAATAAGATCTACAACGCTAAATGAAGTTCATTTCCTTGATTGATATTCAGAGAATGCAGATAATTATTCAAATAATTATGATATCTCACCTGGAGTCTCGCAGTTATCTCCCACATAGTCGGAAGGACAGACACACTGGTAGTTGCCATCACCTATGTTATTACAGGTGCCTCCATTAAGGCAAGGATTATCACTGCATGCCACGGGAGACGTAGACACAGGTGCAGTTGTAGTGGTAGGAGCACGTGTAGTGTTTGGGCCTTTAAAACAAATTCAACCATTTATTTCGTTTATGTAAATATTCATTTTGACGCCTGAGTTTTTCATAAAGTTTATTGTTTATTGTTGACTTTAAAATGAATTGCAAACAAGGGGGTGAGGGGAGAAGGGAGTTATATACCGTAAAATACACACGGTGCACCTAATAAGGTGTTAACATTGATCAATGACAGTTGGTATGTGTGCCTTGACGTAGAGATGTGCGTAGTCTAAAAATGTGAAGAAATTGACTAACGTCTTAAACAAACAAATCAACCAATATAGAACAACCGTCATTTATGTAAGTGACCTAGGTCGAACCAGTCAAAAAGAGGTCCCTTACTTCGAGAGTATTTTTGAAGCAAAAATAGAATTACGTAATGATTGTCCTAATATTATTATTATATTATTGTTTCTTCATATTGAGCAGTCGTTAATATTTATCCGTTGTTCGAAGTTCATACAAGTTCTAAATCCTTAATCAATCGTTTACGTTTGACTATTTTGTATCATTAAGGCCAAAACCTTTTGAAAGGTTATAACCCCCCCCCCCCCCCCAAAAAAAAAAAAAAAAAAAAAAAAAAAAAGTAAGTCCCCCATAATCAAAATAGCGTAACTTTTTAACGAAAAGGTTTTGAGCAAAATAACTTGGCATGATTGTTTCTACACTTATTGACTAACTTCTGTTGACACCATAAACAGAAACAGAATTCGCCAAAATCTCGTTTCACAGGCCCCCAAAAATGACTCATGTGACTTTTAAAAAGTGACAATTTTGCCTTTTGACCAATTTCATTTTCACACAGAAGTAAGTCAATAAGTGGAGGAACAATCCCACCAAGTTATTTTGCTCAAAACCTTTTCTTTAAATAGTTACGCTATTTTGATTGGGGACTTTTATTAAAGGACTGTAAAACTTTAAGTCAATTCAAAAGACTATTACAGAAACAATTATTTGTCGATATTGGTAATTGACTGTCAAATGATGTGTCATTACATGAAAATGTTTCCTAATTGTAATTTAATAAAACATTTTTTTTTGGCGTGTTTTGTGTTTTTTTTCTTCTTAAATACAAATTGTTCTCTTACTTTAATGAATGTTTTTTTATTGTCAATATTCTACAGTATATGCTTTAAAATGAATGCAAGGGATCATTTTTACAAGCCTATATGTGCTTTTTATGATTCCCCCACTTTTATTTTGTTTATTCATTTAATTGTAACCAATCATGCATTTGATGTTCATGCATATCATATATTGTATATTTGTCATTTATACAAGTTGAAATAACGATCAGCTTTGGCGAGAGAGTATCTTCGCCGCTCGCGAACCGTATAGGTTACGTCCATAACTGCACAGTGACTCTAAAAGCGTCCAATAATTTCCATGTTATGTAATGCGTACGTGCGTAGGGTCCTGTATAACTTGCGCCCTGAATCGTAGAGATTTTTCTCATTATTTGAATGTCGCTCACAGTGTGTACAAACATATCCGTGATTGACTCGTCAACAATCTTCCCGCGATAGGGATATATAGCGCAATATGGATTTAGACGACACAGAAGATTGGATATAATCATACTGTATATTCTGTAGATGTTGGTTCATAATTGTATTAATTACAAATCATTTAGCCTGACACTGCAGCGAAAAAACTATAGGCCTAGGCACATTTGAGTCAGCTGTGATCGCATTAATCTGACATTGTTAATGGGATGTGATGGGTTAAATCATGATGAAATCTAATCTACAAACAAAAAGGTGCACGATATCATTAGAATCAAACGCATCGGAAACTTGCAAAATTATACCAGTGTAGATTTAAATAACAGTAGCCTACATCTTCCCGAGCACACGCATTCTTGCGTTTTACTCAAATGATCATGAGAATGGAATCATGAGGAAATTGCAATGAATGATAGCATACTTGGCGATATGAAATGCATCGAAAACTTGCAAAATTCTAATAATAATATACTCGATTTATATAGCACCTTACATTTGCAATGATATTATTATCCCGGTCATATAGGATACAATGCCAACCAGCACAAATTGTGCGAATCATCTCCACTCCCTGGGGAGCATTCCTTCCAAAAGGCTCATGTTTCTTGTTTTAAAGGATATAAACTAGAGAGGTGAGATAGGGGTTCTCACGGAAGAGGAGTGGGGTGTTACATATCAGAAAAATATTGTTATGTGAGAAGATTTTATCTTGAATCTGAAAAATAAGAAGTCATGTGGCTTGAATTTCAACGCACTAACAGTAGCTCTTTGTTAATTGGCGTACTCTATAGGCTATCAATCTGATTTTTTTTGACGATTTAGAATGTTTTTTTTTAGATAGACTGTACATGATATCGAACAATATTAATTTGCTTGGTTATTTTAATTGCAATATGTTAATTGATAATAATCTTTCAAAGAAAGTCAAAGATTTATGTATATCAATGCAAATGAGACAGGTTATATCTCAGCCTACTAGAGTGACGCCAAACAGCCAAACTTGAATTTATTTAATATGTATCTCTAACTCACTAAGTGATAATGGTATTAATGCTGGAGTACAAACAGCAGGTTTAAGTGATCACTCCGTGGTATTTACTGTAATTAAAGGTAAATATTAGCCTCTCTCTCCTAAAATAAGTAAATTTCGATCTTTTAAAAAATGTTGATAGTGATAAAATTAAAGATGATATAAGTAATATTGATTGGCAAGAATTTTATTCTCATGATTTAGATGTAGAAAAAATGTGGGATCTTCATTTATGAAAATTTGTGATAAACATGCCCCTTTTATTTTAGTACGTCAGAAACAGAGAGGTGTACTATGGATAAATGATGATAATTTGTAATTGGCACGTGAACGGGACTATTTTCGAAAACAATTTAGAAGGACCAAACTTACTTTACATTGGGAAAAATTCCAATATTTTCGTAATAGGGCAAATAATTTGAATAAAATGTTTAAAAAAAGTATCATAGGGACAAATTCCAGAGTTGTGGTAATGATATTGGTAAAAATTGGAAGATGTTTTCGAAACTTCTTCCGAAGAAACAGAAAATAAAAGATACAGATGTAAAACTCAATATGGGTAATGAACAGGTCCCTAACAAACAAATAGCTGATGTTTTGAATAAAGCTTTTAATGAGGCTAGCTTACGTCTGCAAACTCCTTCGGGTAATACCTCACAAGATGCATTAAATAGTCTGCAAACTTTGTTTATGTTCTTCAGCAACTGCTGAATATAGATTGTTCAAAAGCAGTGGGAGTAGATGGTATAAATCCAAAGTTTTTAAAGTTAGCAGCAGTTTATATAGCTGATCCAATGACATATTTATTCAATATGTCCTTAAAAACATGCATAATTCCAAAAGATTTTAAAACGGCATGAATTTCTCCGATACATAAAGGAGAATCCCATGATATTGATAACTTTATGCCCATTTCTATATCATCTTTGTCTGAAATATTAGAAAGAGCAATCCATAATCAACTTTATATGCACTTAAATGAAACAAACTCCTTGCAAATTGTCAGTCAGGTTTTAGGCCATTATACTCTACTGCTACTTGTTTAACTGAAATTACCGATTATTTGCTTGAAAAACTGGATCAGGGAGATTGGAGGCATTTTTCTTGACTTACGCAAAGCTTTCGATGTTATTCCACACAATTTTATTCTTAGTAAACTTGTATTTTGGAATAAAGGGAAACGAGTATAATTGGATTGAATCATATTTAAAGGGATCTAGTAACTTTGTTGACATGTGCAAAAAGTGATGAATGGTTGATGCAATGTATATTGTTGTTATCTGATATGTCCACAGGGTATTGTGTGAAAATTTCAAGTCAAATGGACGTTGCATGGCCGAGTAATGAGCAAAAATGCAAAGTGATATTCACTAACTCACTGCACTAACTTTGTACACGGTTTCAAAACTCCAACGGAGTTTTTATTATCTGAACACTTCAATCGTACATATCTTTATAACGAAAGGCCGGGAAATTTGAAAAACCGAAACCTGTCCCATGATTTTATTGTCAATACGAATACAACAAGGTATGAGGGAACCGCTAGAATTCAAATGGGATTTTTAGGATTTGGACAATGTCACTAAGTCCCTTTAATGGAAATGAGACAGTTTGTAACAGTAAATAATTGTATTAGTGAATGTGTGAATACTAGATCTGGAGTCCCACAGGGATCTGTTCTAGAACCGTTGATATTTTGCATATTTATGAATGATATTTGCTATTTGAAACTTCATGTTCATTCTAAAATGTCTCTTTATGCTGACGACATAGCTATATTTAATTATGGTAAAACGATTAATGATGTACAGATGGTTTTACAAGAGGATTTTGATTTAATATGTAAGTGGCTAGACCTTAATAATATGCATTTACACCCACAAAAGACAAAAGTAATGGCTTTCGGTCAGAGAAAAAAATTGGTAAACGATGTTTTATTATTGAAGGATAACAGTCTGCCTATAGAAAATTTAAATGAAATTAAATACTTGGGTGTTATTTTTAACTCTGGCATGACCTGGAGAGAACATGTTTTTAATATTGTGCGCAAAATCTCTAGGGCAATAGGTTGTATTATGAGAATCAAACAATTTATTTCACCAAAAATACTAATGAATTTATATTTTGCTTTGATCCTACCACATGTTGATTATTGTTGTACATCTTGAGGAAGCTCTGCTAAAATCCACAAAGATAAGATACAAAAACTTCAGAATAAGTATGCACGCGTAATTTTAAACGCTGATTAGTATACACCTCAGCGTTCCATGTAATACTTACTCTCGGCTGGCAATCTGTGGTAGAGCGTATAAAATATCGATATTGTGTATTAGTTTATAAAATACAACACAATCTAGTACCAACTTATTTAGAACCATTTATATGCAAGCGAAATGTAAATTATAAAACTCTTTACACTGTAAAATGTCCCCTCTACGTACACGCCCAAAGACTGAATATAAAATAAATTATTGTACATACTGTATATGTTGGAACTAGCCTGTATAATACACTCCCTATATAACAGTACAGTCGTGCACATCCCTATGTACGTTTAAAACACAATATAAAGCTTTATATTGATTTGAATTCTATTTCATAAGTATATGTATATATGCTATATCATTATGCGTGTAAATATTAAATGATATCTTGTATTCACTCTCCCCATCATTTACGTTTGTTTTGAATTTTGTATAATGTAATGTATATATGTTTATATATTTTGTTTTTTAACATGCAAGTTAAACTGCAGGGCGCCTTTGTAAAGCAGTTTTGCATAACTGAACAGGCTTACGCTGCAGTACAAAATAAATAAATGGGCATTGAGAAGATCGTTCACATAAAGGTTTTCACCTCCTACCGGGTCCCCATTTATACAACTGGGTAGAGAGCAGCAATGTGGACTAAATGTCTTGCTGAAGGACAAACGCGGGACTCCGGGTTCGAACTCGGGATATCCCGCTTGGAAAGCGAGCGCTCTACCAATCTTGCCACACCACATCTACTCAGTGCAGATTTTTACTAGTGCAGATTAAAAAAATAAACAGTACATGTGCATGTGTACATGCGTGTTAACACGCATTCTGAAGAGTCGTGATGATGAAATCGCGTAAAAATTTGCATGGATGATAGCATGTTATCTATGAAATAAAAATGCATCAGAAAGTTTCCATGTTCTGCCATTATACAGATACAAAGAAGAGAAAACAAAAGTATGTCATGGAAGAGCCACCAGTGTTTTAATATATCTAAGTAGAGATATAGAGATACATAAATCCCAAATATGAAATTTATGATCGTAAACACGAAAATAGTAAGTAAAAAAACGTGTAAAAAGAAAATGTCGCCTACATATCAGGAAGTAAAATATGAATGATGCAGCGAGATAGCTAGAAATTGCAATGCGCCCTTGGAATGCGGGAAGAAAATAGGTTGAAACACATTACCAGACCAATACCTATCCTATACTAAACGTTGTAGTTATAAAGCATACATGCACAATGAGCTCTAACGGGACTCGAACCTACATCGTCCGAATTTAACACCGCTTTCTACCACTGACTTTCTGAGTACCCTAAACGGGAACCATCACCCAAACATAATATTTTGCTACGTTAAATTATGAATTTTAGTTATTTCTTCCTCCGCCAACCAAAGAGATAATTATGATTTTGTTTTCAAAAATAGTGAACTACAGCGTCTAGATGGCCTAATTTTCACAATTCGGCTCTCTATATGTAATTTTTCCCGAAGAAAAAGAATTTGGCAGTCATTTCTCATGAAATCCATCAATTTTGGGGTAATTAGTAAATATCTAATTGTCCTGGGAACGACCCTTTTAAATCGCCAAAATGTGACGTCATCTAAAGAACGGACTAATGAACTAAATTCTGTAGATGACGCGTCATGACGGTAAGCCAATGAATTGTCAATCACATGTCGATCACGCTGCCGATTCCGGACCCTAAATGTGGGTGGGGCGTAAACTGGCTGCTAAGTGAGATTTGGCATCAGAAAACTTAAATCACTACTGTGTTTATTTTCATGGATTTTGTTTCGGCAGACCTATGTTTCAAGTCATCAACTATGGAATAAGTGTCAAAGTATGATGTATTCTTTAGGTCCTTTAACCAAACCTTTTCATCATAAATACTTCTAAGAATCACAGGTGTCTATATGAACAGACTAGTTATATTGTCCTAGGAACTTAACCACCGTTTTCCAAACCAATAAATTTTACTCTTCTGCAGACCCATACACGCATCATATAGTCTGATGGTGAGTTTTCGAATCATGATAAATTAATTCTGGTAACTTATTTCTCATGAATTTTTTATGATGAAACGCACTAAAACTAAAATTGCATTTGTTCGTATTGATGTATTTTAATCATGTCAATATTCTTGTTTTTATGATAAATTGTAAGGTGCAAACGGATGATGAAAACAAGGAAACAAAATGAAGACATTATTACCGGTGTATTTCTAGAAAACATAAGAGGAAACATAATATTGCTACAGATATATATGGATAGTTGAGTTCTGGTAAAGAGAGTACAGTTTTGGTAAAACTTAATTTTAGTAACCCAAACCTGCACCATTACATTACAAACTGATAGTTATAACTACACCATGCTCGAAAGGAATACAAAATAACAAATGACTTAGTAAAAAGCCTGTTATCATTAAAAAAAGAGCCGTTTAAACTCAAGAGGGCGCTCTCTAAACCCTCATCGGTTTCAACCATTTTCAGTAAAATATTGTGCATGTGATGTTCTGAACCGAATTTGATCAAATAAAGTTTATTCTGTCATTAAAATTGTATGCTCTTTCAAATTTGACACTCGGTTTTTCATTATCTCACAACAAAATATTTTGTGTAGCGCCCTCTAAACCCCCCTAAATTTTTTTTCATAAATCTCAAAAAGTATTTTACCGATTTTGATCATTCAAACGGTAATGGCTATGTAATTTTCTTATGCAAACATTAATGGTATGTGTCTGCCAATTGATGGCATTGTTGGTGTGAAATTATGCATTTTATAACAAAAGGTGTAAACAAAAATCTTGCACTTTTGTGATTTGTGTCAGCTTCTACACGAATAACAAGAGAATCAAGCATGTTGCTGAACTTTCGAGCACCATTTATTGCATGTCACTCTACGTTTTTACTTTTAATAAGCATCACAATTAAAACAGGACATGACTTCGGCCAATCTAATCCCCAACAATTTCATATTGAAAGGCCTATTTTTTCAGAAAAATGCATGCTTTTGGAAAATTATATAACGGTAATTAATTTGTTAGTTGCCCTGACAGTTGTGGGCAAAATATTTCCATTCATATGGGTGCCAAGAGTAGGGGTAGTAGGGGTACATTTAAACACTGATCACCCCATCCTTGACTAAGTGGTTCTTCTGAACACGATCTGTTACGAGTCAACTGATGCTTTCAGATCAGGTTATGTATAGTGTGTACCTCTGCCGCACTGCTCAAGTGTGCTTTGGGGATACAGGGGTTGGCAGCTCTTGTATCCCGTCATTCTATTGCTAAAAACACAACAAATAAGCCTCGAACGGACGGACCTAAACGGAATCGACCCAAGACCGCCCAACGACTACGAGACAGAAATCTACAAATACTAGAGGTTAATATTCGCGGCCTTAGATCCAATATTGGAGAACTAGCCAACTTGTGCAAGGAGAGAGCTCCAACTATTGTCATCGCAGTGGAAACTTTCCTTGACTCCACCTTTCATGACGGTGCTGACTGCATAGCAATACCAGGTTATACGTACCATGTGCTGTCGCAGAGACAGACCTGTAACAACAGGAGGCGGTATTGCGGTGTACTGCCTAGAAGGAATAGCGGTCCACCATGACTCAACTCGTGATCCCGAAAATCTTGAACTCATGTGGCTCTCTGTTACCCTGCAATCCCAGAAGTTACTGATAGGGGCCGCATACAGGCCACCAAGCGCCAATAATGATCTCATCGACTACCTTGACACCTACACCATTTCAAAGATGGAAGAATTCAGGGCTATCTCTGTGATGTTTGTGGGCGACTTCAACGTTCACCATGAAGAATGGTTGGGCAGCCACAATACAGACAGTTTGGATTCAGACCAGGCCACAGCACTGCAGACCTTCTCACCATTCTTTCACAAAGTTGGAATAACATCCTAGACAAAGGAGGGGAGGTGTGCGTCGTAGCTTTGGACATCAAGGGAGCGTTCGACAAGGTGTGGCACAATGGTCTCCTAGCCAAACTTAGGTCCAAGGGTGTCCATGGTAAGCTGCTGACATGGCTACAAAGCTACGTGACGGAAAGAACAATCAGAGTCGTCCTATCAGGCCAGACTTCAGATGCCTCACTCATCAACGGTTCTGTTCCCCAGGGATCAATACTTGGGCCTTTGCTTTTCTCAATCTACATCAACGATCTTGTAGACAGTTGTGAAAACGATCTCTACCTGTATGCAGACGACTCTACGCTATATGCTCCCATACACTCACCAATAGACACAGATGAAGTAGCTGCCAGCCTCAACAGG
The DNA here is from genome assembly GCA_037951105.1 of Echinarachnius parma. Classification (NCBI taxonomy): domain Eukaryota; kingdom Metazoa; phylum Echinodermata; class Echinoidea; order Clypeasteroida; family Echinarachniidae; genus Echinarachnius; species Echinarachnius parma. The sequence continues at coordinate 103,655 of JBAMJV010009356.1, forward strand.
GATCTTGCTAGAATTAGATCATGGGCTGACAAATGGAAAGTTACGTTTGAGCCAAGTAAATGCAAGTCAATGACATTATCAAGGAAGCGAATTCCGTCAAAACCAAACATCTACTTTGGAAAATGTCTACTTGCCACCAGGGATGAGCTTGAAATCCTGGGCGTCACCTTTGATAGTAAGCTGACATGGTCAAAACATATCACAGTTGTTGCCTCCAGAGCTGGTAAAAAACAAGGTGCTCTGAGGAGAGTCGCCAGGAAGCTGGACTACAAAGGCAGATCCACTGTTTACAAAGCACAAGTCCGCAGCATCATGGAGTACGCTTGTTTGTGCTGGATTAACGCATCTCCAACCACTCTCAGCCAACTAGACAATATCCAGAAGAAGGCCCTAAAAATCATAGGTGTTGATGAGACTACTGCCTGCACTCAATTGTCCATTCCCAATCTGTCACACAGAAGAAACATAGCAGCAGTATCAGCATTTTACAAAATGCATACCACAACCTGCCCCTGAAGATATGGCCAACTTGCTTCCCCCTCCGTTGGAAAGACGGCGCGTGACTTTGTTAAGTTCATCCATGCCCGACCACGCAGTCACTACCCCTGAAGCTAGGACATACTCCTTGGACAGAAGCTTTATCCACTGTGCTGTCCGAATATGGAATTCTCTCCCTGACCATGTTGTTGGCAATATTACGAATGTGGGTCTCCAATCCTTCAAAGGCCGTGTACATGAATACCTCTTGTCTAACTAAATTATATTTGTTATTCTATTTTAATTATTCTTTATAATTCTTTATTAAATATTCATTTCGTTTGAGCTGCTGTGAACCAATTGATTGGCCCTTAAGAGCTATTAAGATGATCTTGAGGGCTATTGTTCACTTATGCACTTTATATTTAAAAACAAATTTTAAAAAAGAGCAAAGAGCAAGTGTCAAACTTGGAAGAAACGGACCCATGACATAATTTACAAAGATCCCCCATTCTCCATGACCACTGAAGCAAATCGAATAGGGTTTTCTGCAAGATGTAGGTAATAAGTTATAGTTTCATACCCTGAAAAAACATTATGATTTATCCACTTCTTTAAAGTTATCGTTGCAGAAAGTCCGATTGTAATTATTGTTGGGACATACGGTAGTAACAAGCTTTGGTTTTGCCACACAGCTACATACGTAATTTAATGATTGCATGATGATGATGCATGATAATGGATGCATGCTTGCAGGTGAATAGAGATGTGCAAATCATGATGATAAGATGGCAATATACGGCAACACCACTCTGATGATTGCGATGACTAATGCTAGCAAAAGTGTTGAATAATTTGTAAACAATTACAAGGTATGCTGCAGACTGTTCCACAGTATCCGTTATTGCAACTGCACCGATGACCGCCATTAGCTAGGACGAAACAATCCCCGTTGCCGTTGCAGAGCGTTGTTCCGCTCGGGCACGATTCTGCCTCTGTTTAGTATACGTAATACACTTTAACTTTACACTATTATTGTCATATCTAAATTATAGTTTGACAAATAAAATACAATGAGGTGATTTACAAAAGTTAAGTTCATACATAATTATAAGCAAAACAGCTATTAAACTCAAGAATCACAAACGTTCAATGTAATAATAAAGAGATTTCTTATTTTGTTGAATAAGGAAAAGAACTCCTTGTTTCAAGTTTTACGTTTCAAGTTTTGAAATTTCAATATGAAGACCAGAAACAAGATACAATCAATACCTGTGGTGCAGCTGGAAATGGACTATTCAGCCATCATTTCTGTAATTTCCCCTTCTATTATTCATAATTAATTGTGTATAAATTGTAATTATATTGCTTTTTTTATTTTGCAAGTTCATACATTTAGGCAATATTTGTCTTTCATCTACAGTTCCTTTTGTAACAGAATTAGACCAATCCTATAACTAGAGAAAAAATGTACTTAATTAAACATGTCAAGAGAGAAAATTTACCAATTTGACAGGTATTCCCTACGAAACCAGCGGCACAGAGACACCCGGCACCTGCCATATCATTGCTACAGATTCCTCCATTTAAGCAGGATATGGCATCACACGGGTTGTAACCTAGGATAGAATTTTCTAAGTAAGTTTTCTTCACAAAACACACCGATTCTTCCTGATTTTATTCAAAATAAAATGAAACTTAACGCTGCCAAATGTAAGGTTATGCGTATTACAAGATGTAAACAGCCAAATGTACCTATCTATTATATGAATGACTCCCAATTAGAAGTTGTATCTGAATTTAAATATCTTGGAATATTTTAAATAATAAGTTGTCATGGAACGATTACGTCAATTATGTAGTGCTTCGAGCAAACAAGATGCTTGGATTTATATTTAGTGTCGCAAGACATCTTCCTTCTAAGGCTTTGCTTGCCTTGTACAAAAGTATAGTTTTACCTATATTAGAATATGGTCAACCCGTTTGGTATTTGTATTTAAAGGGAAAGTTGAGTTTTGGTAGAGAGGGCGCTAGACTACTTAATTGGTTTGTGAGGTAATGAAAAACTGAGTGTAAAATTTGAAAGACCATAATATTTAAACAATAAAATCATCTTTGTTTGATCAAAATCGGTTCAGAAACGGCTGAAATATCCATAAATATAACAATTTGTAATAAACCCGGGGCCCCGGGTTTATTAGAGAATTTTGAACCAGCCGTTAAAAATTCAAAAAAATGCTTCCTCTTTTCAAAAAGTTACAAAATAGGTATTTAAATAGTTGTTGGTTATTTCTCTATCTAATCACTATTTCAACAAAGCATCACATGCACAATATTTTATTCAAAATGGTTAAAACCGATGAGTGTTTAGAGAGCACCCTCTTACGTTTTAACGGCTCTTTTTGAATGATAACATGATCTTTACTACGTCATTTGTAATTTTGTGTTCCTTTCTAGTTATAACTATTAGTTTGTAATGTAATGATGCAGGTTTTGGTTACTAAAATTCAGTTTCACTAAAACTGTACTCTCCTTACCAGAACTCAACTATCCCTTTAAAGAAGCATATTGATGCAATAGACCGCTTCTGTAATGTATGCAAATAATATACGTATGACGTAAGACTCCCCGTTGGCAAGCTTAACAATAGTAACTAGGTCCGGCAAGCTACGTTTGCCGGAGCTTGCCGGACCTAGTTACTATTGTTAAGCTTGCCAACGGGGAGTCTGACGTCATACGCATATTATTTGCATACATTACAGAAGCGGTCTATTGAAAAGGTGCAGCGCCGTGCAACGAGGCAAATCCTCAAACAAAGAAGGATGGACATGTCATATGACGATCGCCTCAAAACACTCCGCTGGCATACACTTGAAGTGAGAAGGATTTTTCTTCTCATTTGCTACTTTCTAAAGGCACTGTTTTTTATAATAAGATGTGACGTAGTTAAGTTAAACATACAAGTAAATGTACGGCATACCGAAACAGTGAAGTTCCGTCACCTTCGTGCTCGAACACAAAGCATGCATTGTTCAGCTCTAAACCAGTTTCCGCGTATTTGGGAAAACCTACCCGAATCACTGAAGACTGGGGTGGTGGAACTTTCACTATCTGCTTGGATTTTTCAATTACGCCGCCATTTATTTGTTAATAATTAGTTAAGCGTCACCCGAGTGGCTCCGCCTCTCGCATTTATAACACACAGAGACGGAGCCATTCGGGTCGCGTGTATACGATTGTATTTGTATTGCATTTGCATTTTTTCTTTATTTCAGTACTGATTTTGTATATCTTTTATTAATGAATGTTTTTGTAACTATAATGATTCCTCATTGTACTGTTATATTTATGTAGGTCACATGAACTGGGAAAGATGACCTTCGGGTTAGAGTTATTCAGTTAATCTTTTTCTTTCCCTGGCATTCATGTGACCGTTTCTTTATACCTTGTATGATGATTGTTTTTGTATGTTTCATTTGCCGAATAAATAATAATAATAATAATAACCGTTTATCTCTTTAATACTAATACGATATAGCATATAGAAAGGCTCATATCGAGAAAGCGCAAAAAAAAATGCAAAACAAATAAGACAAGACACAATATTTAACTTGGTAGCCCTTCAATTCTTAACGTAAGATAGAATTTCATAAATTTCGTCTTAATGTCTACTTATAACAATAATTTGGATCAATGTCTAGAAAAAAAACACGATTTCTCTTACGACAGTTCATGACATTAAAAATGTAATTTCGCTTTAAAACATAATTTACATACTTTACATTATGTACATTCAAATTTACACTAAAATACCCGAAAGGAAATCTTAAAGCATTTGCTATACAGGGTGGCCCAATAAAAAACGGAACGGGTCACTTCCCAAAATATAGCAACAAATGTATTATGTCCATCGGATAGGGTGTCTTTTCAAATGAACAACATCAAGAACAGTCAATTTGGTCGTGTAGTTTTTGTTTTAGAGCGCTGTAAGATACACCATGTCAGGTTCTCTTTTTTGTAAATTGTTAACAAGCCACTGCTTGATACATCGCACGTACCGCCTTCCATAGCGCTGAACAAGGCGCGCCATTGTTAGTGTGCACTCAGCCGTGTACCGAGATAATAGGCATGGTCGATCAATGGTATTACGGGCAGGGAGTGCATATTAAAGGACAATGAAATCCTTACAAATGTTTGTAGGCACTATAAGACACTAAATAGGATGAATAGTCCCTGAAAATTTGAGCACAATCGGTCAAGAAATAAGGAAACTATGGCTCTTTGAAAATATCAATTTATTTCTATGAGTGACTCAAATTGGCAACCCACTCTGGCAAAGTTGTGGACAACTCCCCATACGTTTTGTACACAAAATTTCAATTTTGTTGAATTTTCTGAAAATATTTGTTTAACCCTTCGTTTGAGTTCAACGTATGTCTTGTAGAATACATTTATACACACCATATAATGAGTTTGGGGAATGGAAAAGTGTGACTATGAATAAAAATGTAAAAATGGGGAAAATTTGTGTACAAAACATATGGGGAGTAGTCCACAAACTCAGAATGCATTGCCAATTTGAGTTCCCCATAGGAAATAATAGGCATCTTCAAAGAGCCATAGTTTTCTTGTTTATGGCCCGATTTTGCTCTAACTTTCAGAGATTATTCCTCCTAATCTCTTCAAGTCTATGAAATCAACATTCTGCTTGGGTTTCATTGCCCCTTAACTGGTGCCGACTAGGTACAAATTGACATTAATTGTTACCTGACATGGTCTCACTCGCAGCGTCATAAAACAAAAACTACACGACCAAAACTACTGTTCTTGGTATCGTTTTTTAGTGGAATAGACACCCTATCGGATGGACATACACATTTTGGTACTTTATTTCGGGAAGTGCCCCGTTCCGTTTTTGGGGGGCCACCCTGTATATATATATTCTCTTCCTCCATATATCCATATGTCAATAAATACAATAACAATTCTAATGATATGCATACATACTTAAAATACAAATTAAACCACAAGTTGCAACATAAAATATGTACCCAACATAAGAAAATATTATAATAGTTATTGATAAATCATACAAAATATACTGGTAAATCAATGTGTGTTTCCATTTAACATGTTCCCTATTATATTTTGTAATCCCCATATAGTAAGTACAGAGCCAACCATGTTCCCGTAGGCAATATATTATTCCCGTTAAAGGGACAGTCCCTCTTTTACAAAACGTCTGAACAGTTTCCAGTTGACGGATGGGGATGAATGTAACACACACACACAAACAAATCAGATCGAACAGCCCTATAATTTGGATTCTACGAATGAAAAAACGAATGCGTCCCTCCATCAGACTATATTATCGGTCAATAAAAGAGTTTAACTGATTTAGCATAATATTACAACTATATTGTACTTAATACGTGTGGTTTACGGGTACACCATGTGAGATGGGTGGATTGGTAAGCCCTGAAAAGGACTATGGTAGTCCTAGAAAGGACTGTTGGTGTAGTTCTGAAAAGAACTGTTGGTATTCTTTCTAGGAGAGTTCTAAAAAGAACTGTTGGTAGTCCTAGAAAGGACTTTTGGTAGTCCTATAAAGGACTGTTGGGATATTCCTGAAATAGACTGTTGGTATTCTTTCTAGGAGAGTCCTAAAAAGGACAGTTGGTAGTCCTAGAAAGGACTGTTGATAGTCCTAGAAAGGACTGTTGGTATTGCGAGGAGAGGGTGGATGGTAGGAGGGACTCGACGTTTCGAATAGGTTGACTATCCGTCGTCAGGACTTATTCTTGTAAAGGTATTGTGAAGCCGACATTTGTAAAGGTGTGTCACGGAAAAAAATCTAAAAAATGAAGAATATGTAATTACATGTAGTCAGTTTAAGCGAGGTTTGATTATTTTGACTAGTGTGCGGTCATGCTATTCTTATTTGTGCGCGGGTCACGTAGCTATCGCGGGTCACGTAGGGTTCACGCATAGCGTTGAGGTACTTCGTGGAATCCGTGTACGAATTTCTTCACTGGGTGAATATACGTATAATTCACAATTAATTGTTGGACGACGGTTTATTAGTTTTAGGTCTATAACTCCACGAAAAAGAAATTTCAAGCCCTAATTTGTTCAGGCATGCTATTAAATGACATTTTCCTTCATATAAGACAATAACCTCGCAACTTTTGAAATTTGGCTTGCAAAAAAGGGAATGTCCCTTTAATAGGGGATGATAATTTTGTTTACATACTTTGTCCACAGTTCGGTCCAGTATATCCAGGCATACATATGCATGAGTACGAATTGACGAGGTCGTTGCAAGTTCCGCCATTTTGACACGGTAAACTATCACATTAATTGATATATGTGGTTAATTAAAAGAAGGGGAGTTTTCAACCCATAATATCCATAATGTACGAAGGCGCCATCAGTAGAAAATATTGGATGTAGCAATAAATCCTATATTCATAATGTAGAACTTTCCATCAAATGAACCTATTTAAAGGACAATGAAATTCGGACACATTGTTGTATGCACTATATAAGACACTAAATAGAAATGTACTGCACCGGCGACCGCCGTCAGCTAGGACGTAATAATTTCCGTTGCCGTTGCAGAGCGTTGATCCGCTCGGGCATGATTCTGTTCCTGTTTAGTATACGTAATAATAGGCTACGTTAACCTTGACAATTCATTGCATTTATTTCATTAATTTATTTTCATATTTTCGAGATTCAATTTCAAGGCAAGTGCTCTGCCAATCTTGCCACATGACAATGAGACATCTAACAATAAAGATAAACTTTGTAATTTAACTTAGATTCTAATCATATCAGTTCAATACCTTTATTTTGTTTTGTTTTTCGTTTTAATGAACAATTAAGATACAAATACACATAAGTTGACTTTCCCGTCCTTATTTACAATTTAAGGTCTGACAATTTCCCCTTGTATTTTTCCTCGATATTATTTTGCACTGACACTTTTTACACTGACATTTTTCACTGACATTTTTTCACTGACATTTTTATCACTTACGTTTTTTCCACTGACATTTTTAATTCTAACATTATTTCATCTGACATTTTCCCGCTAACATTTTACACGAAACCGTGGACGCAATTCCCCCATCACTTAGCTGTTACACCGCCAAAAATATGATAGGGATCTAAAACTTCGTCTGAATGGACCAACCTCACTTGCAACTCAAGTTATATTCTTCTAATAAAAGTAGGAAATGTGTTGGCGTTTTTCTAATTTCCACCTCATTATTGATGTTCATTATTCAGTTTGAATAACAAATAGTGGATATTACTTCAAATGGGTAGAAACTTTGACAGGCAATGAGTCAGCAAATATTCCTATGCATTTCCGCTCATTACTTTAACACATGGGCAACTCCAGCGTCACGGACATTACAAACAGACTGTATTTTCATGACTTTCCAATGCCACTACTAATTCATACCTCTACCTAATGTCTAACTTTTATTTTGATTACATAGCAATAGCCTGGTTAAGTATGCAACAAAAAGTTTCAGAACATTTATCCAATTCGTTACTGAGTAATTCTGCAAAATGTGCGCCGTCACGGACATTACATTTTTTGGACATGACTTTTTGCATCCATATACATCTTTGCAAAAATCTGTGAGTTCTGAGACCTCAAAAAGGTGATTTAGATGTTCAATTATAGACAAGGCAATGATGAATTGAATCCAAGTTTGATTTTGCAAAACGGGCCAAGTATGTGATCTAGACAACAAAACGTTGCGTCACGGACATTACATTTTTGAGCGTCACGGACATTACAGTTTGTCCCGAGGATTTGATCAATTAAAAAATATACTTTAGAGCACTCAAAAGACTGAAATTTTAATCTGAAAAGGTACTTTGATTATCAGTCATCAAATTTGGTGCCTTAAATAATAAAAATACCAGACAATTTGGAAAATATAAGGATTTTCCTGAAATTTGCACAGGGTAGTCCCATGTGTGGAGTTTCATGTATGGTTTCCGTTTCTCCTATAAGGAGACACCCGAGAATAAAAAAATCATGTGAACTGAAAGATATAATCATAGGATCATGTTGTATGGAAAAATAATCCAGAAAATATCAATAGGATTTGAAATAGAGTCAATTGTTTTTTTAAGTTCATGTCCACTTTTTCGTGGAATTGCCCACATACTTCAATGGACATAACGGACCACAAAAATACACATTCACAAGTATCAGCGTTGTCGGTTTGAGGTATGTATCCCCTTAAAGTACACTTCCTCAAAAAGGCATTATCTTACTACATGTTAGGGCAAAATAATATGATGACAAAAATATATCATTTACACAAATAGCCAGTACAATTAGAGTTATTGCACATTAGTACCATTATAGCATCTGCAACATATAATAAATTTTCGGAGAACTTGAAAATTGAAACTTTAATGTATTAATATTCACACAAATAAAAAGTATAATTAATTAAACAAGTGTAAAGCATACCACTTATATACGATGATCTCATCCCAATCCAATATGTTTCCAAGTCCTGGACAAATGATGCTCTGGAGAAGAATTGCGAGGAAGATTATTTGAGATGTTAGATTACACATTCAGAATACACAATGAACAATATTATCCATGCGATACAGAAGGTAAACTAATTTTTAATATACCCTAACTGTTTACAGCGTTTGACTATCTTTGTAAGAAAAAATGAATGTCAAAATGTTGTCGTTATATATTATACACCTTTTAACAGGAATTTTCTTCAAAGTCATGTCTGTCATGTAATAAAATGTATCTTGTTAAACCGTCTCACATGTTATGAACTCAGCTGAGCCGGTCAGTTACAGTACGCGGGGGGTGTTCAAAATGTTCATAGCCCGACCTTGAAGGGGTCAATGTGCAACATCGAGTAATATAGACAGATGTTCTATTGTCCAAATTATCCTCATCTACAGCCACACAATTGTTGGCATTCTTCCTAAGGGCCTCCAGAACCTCCTTGAAGAAGTCTCTTGAAAACCCCTCAGAAACATGTATATTGGCATCTTTTATCTCATTATTCTCCTGAAAAGCACAACCTTGGGATTGTTTCTTCATGTGTGGAAAGAGATCTAACGATGCCCGGTTCTTGGAATAGAGAGGAAGCAGCAACATCTCCATCCTCAATCAATGGCTTAGCAGGGTTACCCGGCTCTTGTAAGCAGGCACATTGTCCTGGAGCAGCACATGCCTCTCACCAACTTGCATCGCTTCAATTTCTAAGTGCTTTTTAATGAACATTGCAACATGAACGGTCAGTCTAGAACAACAATAGAATACAACTGACCTGACTTTGCATCATTGACCATGTGAAGGATGCACTATTGCATGCACAACATTGGATAACCAAACTTCCTGTTCGGGCTATGAACTTTTTGAACGCCCGTATTTTGATGATTGTATTATGTAACAAAGCATAGCTTGTTTAAAACACATTACTTTAATTGATCAACTTTGACCCAATCTATCCATGTATACTTTATCTACTTATACTTTCCTAGTGTTGATTTGGTTTAATCAAAAGTTAAAACTTACATTAAGTAAATACTCTCCCCATTAAACGTTGAAGGCGCCGTCCAAGTGAACGTAAAGGACATCGGTTTGTCAGCAGAGTTGGTATGTCTAACAGTCGAATCACTTTCACCTCCGCAAGCTATTGTCTCAAAGTAATTCGAGGCCGGGGATGACACCGACCAAGTTCCTACAATTCCGTCTGTGTCAGATCTTCTTGCCTGAAGTAAGATGCCCTTTAGCGCTGGCGACCCTTGGGCAGTTGTCACTGTAACTGTATAGAAAAAAACACACACGATAAGAACAACCCTTTACGTAGACCTTTTCATTTATGTTCATTTTCATCAAGTAGTAAACCGGGGGAGGAATTGTAAGGAACCACAGCGCTTTGGAAGGATCAAGCGTTAAAAAATATACACTTTCAATCATTTTCGCTTTCTTATCAGTGAAACTATCGAGGCATTAAAGACAATCATAATGACAAACCCCCTCCCTGCCGAATAATGGCACAAATACATAATTTGATAAATAATTACTTTTGAAGCTAACTTGCTATCGGCTTCCGCACTGTGCCTATTTAGGTATTGAACTCTGCTGCGTCACATGAATAGAGTAGAGTTAAATCATAGTAATCATGAACAATGATTTGCATTCATTATGTGCCTAAGCATTTGGGGGACCAGTCATCAACTGGTTCAAGAGTCTACATTGTGATAGTTGAGGACACACTGAAGTGTTGTAGCGTGGTCGGACTGATAGGAAGCACGATTATTATTGAGGGCACACTTTATGTTTTTAATTTTTTTAAAGAATGTCCCCATTCATTACTTTTGTCGATTTATAAGAGTACGTGCCCCATCCCCCACCACCAACACCACCACCCGACGAGATGTGATGGATCAAAGACTAGGTCCAGTTTGTAGTGAACCTGGAAGAACATAATCATGACGTCAAATAAGCACATATTTGTAAGTTGACTCCCATGAATCGCGTTTAAGCACTCTGAAATTACATGGATCCCCTGGTTTAATCCATAGAAATTGCATTCTCGTTATTCCAAACTACCTAAGTACGAGCGTATTGCACTTACCATCCATTGGTTCTAGTACAGTGTAGTACTCAGTTGCGGAGATGGAATAAGGACTGGTTCCTGTTTGTGTCGACCCAGAGAGTCCGGATGGCATCAATGTATCGCATTCTTCATTTGATTGAGCTATGATGCTCTGGATCTGAAGAAGTACAATCACGATCAATGTCACCAACAACATGATGCCGATATTCAAGTAATAACTTTGAACACGCCTAAACACATTGCCGTTCAGTCCTTACCAACGCTTATAAAACCCAGTCAAGAGGTGCATGGTACACAAACAGAATCTAGATTCAAGCCCCATCCAGCACATAAGTGGGTTTTTACCATCTGTATACGTTTAACGCACAAAGAGTTTTATGAAATAAACGCCACATTATCTTGCATGTCTTTATACACAATTTTAGGGGATAATCATTGAGCCAAATACAACCAGATTCATCGCGTCACGATTTCTTTTGAGGCGATTTGTTTCAAAGGTAAGCAAACAAAAAAACATGTCATCGTACGTTATGCTTCGTTGCAAATAACAACCGATGTTAACAATAATATCGATATTTGTAGAATCATAATAGTCTTGCTAGAAAAAAACAATGTCAAAGATTAGAAGGCTAAACAGTCCATCCGAGCACAATAAGAATTAACCTTCTCGTGCTATTGTTGTTTGAAATAATTTTCCAAGGTTATTAAGATTGGTTGCTTCGTTCATGTGATACATAAAACATAATACACTCTCATAATAGAGCGTGTGAGTGTGTGTGTGTGCGTGTGTGTGTGTGTGTGTTTGCATGTGTGTGTGCGCGTGTGTGCGTCCGTGCGTTTGAATATGTGTGTGTGTTAATGCGTTCGCGAATATAATGTGTTGTATTAACGTTATATTATAATTTTATGAAGATTATGAATAAGGCATTATACGATTTCAAGATATACACTCAAGTGAGAAATATCATGTTAAAGCCGTGCATGACTGTAAAGTCGATCCCTTGTATGTCTGCTTTCCTATCATACACAGGACCTCATGAAGACTCACGCAGCAAGTAGGCATACTCGAAGTGTAAAGGGTGCATTTAACATTATGTTTGTTGATGCCATAACCCCAACAGACATTCCTATTATATCTAGTTCATGATTTATATGGGCGAGTTATTTCGAGTGCGCTCAAAAGAATGCACCCCTCATGTTCGGGAACCAGAACACACACACACCAGAGTTATGCACACACAAACAAATCCGATATCACATCGATATTAGACAACTAGAAAACAGAATGGGAGATTAGGGTCGATTTTGAGACGGGTTAGTGTCAGTTTGGAGTCAGTTTGCGATCTGTCTGAGATATCGCGGAATACAGACAAATACCATAAATACGAGACCCAAAATGTTGTGATGTAATTTCTTACTCCTTTTGTGTCCTAAAATTTGAAGTAGCTATTTCGTCTCTTGTCGATCTTCCAGGTGTGACTATATAGGGAATACAAACGAACGCATAATGACATCTTGAGTTTAAATGAACAGCGTGTAGATGCTATCACTAGTTATATATCTCGTTTGAAAACTGTTTATTCAAGCTTATTATATATGCATTGCCTAAATTTGGTGCGCCTATAACATTCTTTACTTTAACATCTAGTGAATATCACTGTTATCATCAAAATGTGTTAAGTGTACGATTTTTAATACAATTTTACTAACATTGCCTCTTGCCTCTGATACGTCGTGTATTTGTAAAAAAAAAAAAAAAAAAAAAAAAAAAAAAACTTGTTTATTAAGAAAGCAAATCATGAACCATGCAGTCAAGGTTAGGAGTCCATTTCAAACTGGGCGAAACCGTGACACGGTGGATTTTCTCACCAAAGCTTTTTTGTTCTTAAAAAAATGATAGTATGAAGAAGCTGCCATGAAAAAAAAATATAGTCCAGTTATTTTACTTTACAGTATGTCCCAAAAAGAATGGTACAGTCAGAACAAAATTAAAATATGAGAGTATGACAAATCTTTTAGTTATTTGGTACAATAGTGAAGAGAAAAAGTTGTGCTTTCAGATACTCTTCTGCGGATGCCAAATTATGTTTGATTGTATACGAATATACCAAAAACAAGTTTTTGTGCTGATTAGGGGCCTTGCAAAGTTAAACAATTCAAATCATCCAAATAAGATTTAGATAGAGCTCACCCCACCCACCCACCCACCCCCCTATCCAAATTTTGTTTGTTGAAAGCAATATCCGACGTGGACAGAAAACTCAAACCATATGACTTTTTAAAAGTCATTATATGATTTGAGACGAGTAAAGTGCTTTTTTTTACACTTAATCATTATTTTGGGTGGGGTTTTCCAATTATTTTTGTTTTATCCAAAATGGCCCTGGACCCACCCACCCACTTCCCAATCTTATTTGGATGGTTTGAATTGTTTTAACTTTGCAAGGCCCCTTAGTGTATTTGCACTGAAAATGGCGATCGAAATTTTGTGCACACAGGTATTGAATTTTGTTTTCATCAAAATTTAGATTTTTATCTTAAAATTATCCATGGATTCTAAGCTTTAAGAAAATACATACTTTTTGGGGTAGGGGGTAGCTATTAAAATGACAAATTAAGGATTTGTTATCAATGTTGTACATTTTTGGGGCCGGAAGTGAGTATTTTCCAGCTTAGATTGGAGAATTTTAATTCTACTTTTCTGAAATAGTCCAAATAAAATTGTCCCAAATAAAAAATTTTACCATCCAAATTGTGTTCCTCTTTTTGCAGAGTGAAGCAGCAACATCTATCTTCATGCAGAAAATAAACATGGCAGTTTATATGTGATTAACATGCCCCAAACTTCCATTGAACGAACTACTGCTAATTATCCCGCTATTTCCTTATTTGTATCCATGTCAGTCATCTAACAAATATCAATATTGTATATGACCTTTCAAGCTCATTTGCCGAAAATCTTATTTTTTAGACTAAAATTCTAAAAACTTGAAAAGTATTTACTCAAATTCAATGAAATTTGGAGGAACTATTCCTTGTTTGTAGATGAACAGATAAATGGTGGCTTTTAGAGGTAACCCTATTGTAAACCAAAATATGCACATTTCATATGTACATTTCTGAATTTTTGTAAAATTGCATTTTGACTATGAAGATAGCTGAATAATGTAAAAAGCCATCAATAATTTGTTTGTATAGCATCATAATATATATATGAAAAATGTAGAATGTATACGCCTCTGAGGATATCCGTTTAGAATGTTGACTTGCTAAAAATCTAACATTTTATTTTTCTCTATATTATTGCTGTTTAAACTCTTATTTAAAGTTCAATATTATTGTCTTTTATTTGGTTTTGTTGGATTCCCCATATTCTAAGCTCTCCAGAAATGTATGGTTTGTAGGGGGTAGCTTCAATGGTTAGAAAGATATTCCCAATATAGTAAAAGTGTGCAAAAACGTCAAATAATACCCCACTGGGCCCCTTAATATAAATTATGATGTATAATAACGATATAATAATGGCTAGAGGACAATGAGATTTGTCACCGCTCATGTTGTAAGGGTTAACGATGGTTAAATATGGTGAGATCTCACTAAAATGCAAGTTTACTGGATAGAGTTCCTCAACATTTACCTTGTTTCGGGAATGTGATAGCCTCAGATTCCTAGCACTTTTCACAGTTCCTAAAGGCGTTTGCCTTGTTACTATAACTGGAATCATGGGCGTAAATTTGTTCGGAAAGCACAATGCATTGGGGGGGGGGGGGGGGGGGGAGCAATTGTTCACAAACAATGCTCGCTCCTCCAATGCATTGTGTTTTCCGAACAGATTTACGCCAGTGACTGGAATCGATTTAAGACATTTTCCAGGCATTGTATTTTCCAGGCATTCAATTTGAAGATTTTGAAAAGCCTCTGTTGGTTCAACAAAATGCGTGCAATCCGTTAAAATGAAATATTTAGTCAATTTAATCATAACTTTATACATCTACACTTTTTTGCTCTGAGATTGATTACCTTTTAGTAAGTCTTGAAATGCAAAGAAAGTGAATTTGCGCTAAATGGATTTTCGATGTAATGCAAACAACAAACGACCACATCACACGACTGACAAACCCAATAAAGCTGAAATAAAAAAACATCAGGAAGCCTGATTATCTGTCCTTAAAGGGGCAGGAAATCCCAGCCGTTTGACTTACTGGATGTGATGAGAGCATATGTCTTGTCATTGCTAGTCACATATTTCCTCTTGATTATTCCCGGTTACAAAAATAATCAAAGTTTTATGGACCACTGTCGTCTGCTTTCAATGCACACAAGAGGCGGCCATTTCTTTAACTTCTCGCGTTGAAATGAGGTGGCAGGCGGGGAAAATAGGCAGAGCACAATAGCATATCGTAGCCCGCTATTGTGTTCTACGCCTGCCACCTCATTTCAACGCGAGAAGTTAAAGAAATGGCCGTCTCCTGTGTGCTTTGATAGCAGACGACAGTGGTTCATAAAATGTTGATAATTTTTGTAACCGCGAATATTCAAGATGAAATAAGTGACTAGCAATGACAGGAGTTATGCTCTCCTCACATCCAGTGAGTCAAAATGCTGGGATTTCCTGCCCCTTTAATATGCCACCAAATATGTATATTTTTGATTTACCTTCAAACCTAAACAAAAAAGTATATTTTCTAACTGTAACTTTATTTTTGGGACATACTGTATTTTACCATTTTCACCCTTTGTATAGGGGTTCTGCCTATACTCAAAACGATGTCACATATCGCTACGCCCTATGAATCTTTTCACGTGATCATAGCTCAGAAATTGAGAGGATTAAGTAAATATTGAAGGGTATTTTGGATTTTGACAATTAGTCGGGGAAAGAAGTGGATGTTCACATCCTCCAGAGTAAAACACATTTTCCAACATTCATTACGGGTCGCCATTACGGAGCATTAACGGTCGCAGCCGGCAAGTAAGGGTTAGGCAATATTTGCGACTAAATGTGGATTTTACTTGTGAATTGTGATATATTTACTTTGTACTTCTATTGTCGTTGTTCAGACATCAGTTATTTTATACTTAAAATAATAATCATATGAAAAGGATTTGAATACGACAGACAAGGCGGACTTCGGCAAATTCAGACCATTATAATTCTTAGATTACCTGATAGAGTAATTTACACATAGTTACGTATCACCAATTGATACGATCCTATTCATTTCATTTTTTAACTTCACCTTTGTTGTTACTAATTTGTTATGCAAATTACATATCAATGTTTTTATCCCTTTAGGAAATGCTGTATTTGTTTTATATGGACCTACCTCTAACTGCTAAACATTATAAACATATAACATGCTTGCCTAAGCTAAGTCGACCGAGGTGAACATTTGTATCGTTTAATTTGATACAAACATTTACAATTTGTACGTTTATTTTCAATGCTTTTATGTTATACCTAAGTGCGCGAACAATGGACATCCCACGTGTATTCATAAGTCTTTTAAAGCTACGTATTGATTTTTAGGGACACAGGCCCGATTCGCATCAGCTATCCTGGCTAAAAGGGCAAAGCTGCAATTCTACGCACGTTTATGGTACTACTACATCAACAATTTTATGTCAAGAGAAAAAGTTAGATATTATTTTGGTCTCTGTGCTCTCACCTATTATTTAAGGAAGCTGGCATTGGCAACTCACATCATGAACTCTAGAGGGAAACTTTACGCTTTTCACTCGCGAGGTTTACTTCTCGTCCTTCTCTTGAATTCAGGTTGGTATTAAATATTTGTATCAATGTGGAACATCACTTAATACATTATTACAAAACAGTCGTGAGGGAGCAATTAATACTATGTGACAATTAATCAGAATCGAATCAATGGGGGATGGCGGGTTATTTAGAGAGTTTTGTCCATGGAACCTTTAAATGCAGCAGCGCATATATAGATGCATGGAAGACAACTCCACCAACAAATATTTAATCATCCTAAAGCATTGTAAAGTGTGCTATGTAATAGCATGTATCACCTGTTCGCAAAAATCAGTTTAATCACGACATGTAGCATTATTTCACCATAAAGAGTAATATTGTCTCATTAGTTATTATCAATAACGTGTTATTGTGATGGACTAAACCAGGCTACTTTCATTTTATTCGCCCCGTATGTCACGTCACAGCCATCATGGATTATTACTTTTAATACACTCAATGAGGAAGTATGCATTATTGATAATTTGTACCATTATCATTGATAATTTATATGCAAGCATCAAAACCATTTCATCATAGACATGAGGAAACAGATTTTGATATTTGCAAATGGTGTGGTATGCTGCTAAAGTAATTTGAACATGACGAATTCAAGGACTTGTATTATGTTGATGTCATTGTCAATTGTTTATACGGTTACGGGCTAATGATCCAACATGGAAAAGAGAAAATTATGCAGTCTGTTGGGATCCTTTTGTGTAAATACAAAATATATTTGCTACTTCGAATCTTAATTGATAGCACGTTGTAGTATATAGTCAAGTCGTTTAAACGCTAGTAACTATGTAACATACGGTGTCTAAATTGTAACTTGATCATGTATCAGACACCGACGAAGAAATGTATGGTTAAATTACTTTACTTAGCATTTATAATAATAGAAAATAATCTTCTACTAACCATACTAACCTAACAAAACTAATTTTCAAAGATATGATCGTTCAAATTAAAATGCCTGTTTGGACTCCTGTAGCATATTTTACTTTATGCATGTTCCACCCTTGCAGCAGTTTGAGATTCATTTTTCTAGGTTTTTTTCTTCTAATTGTTGTCTATAGTACAGTAGAAAAACCCCCAACCATTCCAACATAGGCATACATTACTTATTAAAATAATTTGAGGGTATAATATACCCTCAATATAATCGAATATTATTCCATTTACAACGTTCACATCAAATAGAAATTTCCTTCATAATATTAAACTATCTAAAATATTTTGACAAATCAGATTTTAAAAAGTTGTTTTTATCATCAAACAAGCTAGTTTGTAAATGATAATACTGGGGTGAAAAAATGAGATAAATTACGATCATTCAAATTTGTATTCTTACTTGGTCGACTAAGGATAATTGCGCCAAGTTTATGAAATACCAATATTGTATCATTTACAGGTGTCTTATATCAGATTGGCCATGCACAAAATGGACATGGTAAGTGCAGCATTCTGATTAATTCTGATGTGGGATAATGCATTATGATGGGACTGGCTCATGCCATGTGTAGTAAACATGCATGGTACGTTGAGAAATATCTTGACACTTGTTTTCTGCATTGTCTTCATATAAAGCCGTTAACCATCAAACGTAATAGAATATATGGGGGTACAGGAAAATCTAAATAGTGCATGCTTTGGTCAAATACCATATGAATGCCGAATGCATACAAGAAGTTTACAAAAATAGTTGTGTGTGATAAGGAAATACTGAATGGTTTTGCATGCAATGTACACAAATATATTCAACGAGGCGCGTGTACGTCACTCATCATGTACCGTGCGATATATGCTCTGTTACTCATGAAAGTCTCTTAGATCGTGCAATAGATCGTTAATAATGAATGTCATGTGACTTGAATTCAACCAATCACGTTTCGAGAACACTCATGTCAAAAAGTTTCGCCCAATTTGATGCTTCTGGATTTGATGGTCTTGGTGTAAAATTCATTAAAATCTCAAATATGCGCATTTTTTATCTTGAATATGTTTCATTCCAAGGCTTCAAATGGCTTTCCATAACTTTAAGACCAACCTAAATTCAATGTGAACTTGAGTGGGTCCGGGGAGTGGTTTCAGAGAGGAAGCTAAGTATCTTACAAGCTGGGTCATAATTATTCAATATTAGCTCTCTTCGTGTTTAAACGTGTTTTACCCCCACTGAGGAGGGGGTATCCAAGATCAGGGCTCGGAGTAGAGGATATTTATCGATATTGACTTCTGAACGTGGTGGTGTATTTACACATTTGTTAACTTGTGGTGGAGGGAATATCACGGAATGCTTCAATCCGAAGGATTTTAAATGCTATTGAGGGAAGATGATAAGTTATATTTTATTCACGAAATAGCATTTTAAATCTTCAGGGAACATTTCATGATTTTCCCGACAACAAAGTTCATCTGGCTAAATCCGGGGCTATATACACATTCATGCATTGAAACTGAAATTAGTAAAACAAAAAACATATACGGTACGTGTACGGGTGATATTCCTCTCTGGCCATGTGATATACAAAATTGACATGGCAACCACGCGACTGTGTTTAGCCAATCATTGACGCGTCAGATGATATATATGATACGTTCAGTAACAGCTAAAATTGCTATATATATATCCTGGTGGAATAGATCTGGGATCCCACATTTATTCGATTATTTAACCCAAAAATGTATACACTTTTTGATGATCTCGTTATTGAATCATTATTCTTTTTTAAACGTAACATGCCATGAATAATGGTTAAAACCATGCGTTTTTAGAGAGCGCCCTTTTGTGTTTTAACAGCTCTTTTGATAATGATAACAACGATTTTAATAGCGATAACAGGCTTTTTACCTATTTGTTTGTAATTATGTATACCTTTCAAGGATGGAAGGTTTGTAAGTATTAGTTTGTAACATTATGGTGCAGGTTATGGTTACTAGAATTCAGTTTGACCAAAGCTTTACTATCCCTTTAGGTAAATGAAAGAAAAAAATAAATAAAGCATACATATTTCTGAAGAAAAAAAATACCCAATTTACCTGTCATTGTTTTTTTCGTAAATATTTCTTTTGAATCATAATTCTTACAGAAACGCAAATTAACAATTCTGATTTTAAAATGGTTGAAACTTTCAGGCGTCTTAAAGGGATGCCTGTAAAGTGTCTAACTCCACGAAAAATACTTGGAGCTTCCTCGTTTCTCTTCTGTCGTGTTGTTGAGAAGAATAAAATAGGGTTAGATTTTTCCCCTTTAGATGTCCCTTTAGTATGAAGATAGTTATCATTGAAAATCATTATTTCAAAAGCGTTAGCTAACGCTTTTGATAAAAAGTACAATTGCCGTAGATGAACACGTCCGGCCAGCGCGCGTGGGAAACCTTCCCGACCCGACTGAACTTTGTGCCGAGCGCGCGCAAATTCCATGAATTCTGTACCGTCTGTAAACATACACGGGTGCGGATATCGTCAAACGGATGATTATTACTGCGACAAATGTACGGCAGGCCATCAGTATTCGGTGATAAAATATGAACTCAATTTTCGTTTTTTTCACTAGGTAAAAGGTGTTCGTTTTCTTTCAAACTTTTACAAATCTTTCAATTGTATTTTACAATGATATTGATATAGGATTGAAGTCTCAAATGTTATTTTGTGCAATATCTGACACTTTACAGGTATCACTTTAAGGGCACTCTCTTGCATTAACGACTGCTTATTGATTGAGCAACAACCTTGTAACTTTACCAATAAAGTATAGTTCAGCAATAATAGTTATTGTTCATGGTAACGTTTAGGCTACATGGTAAAGAATTAGCGCAACTATTCTACTACTTGTATTTGTTGTAGTTTTTATATTAAGTTTCGCTTGCTGTCTCATGATTTACCTTATCTATATCCTATATAGCTGGTGCTTGCTCTTCGTCTCCTTGCATTAATGGAGGAACGTGTGTTGCGGATCTAGGTGCAAGTAGCTACTTCTGCAAGTGTCCCATTGGACGACAGGGACAAGACTGCGAGCTACAGGCTGCAGGTGAGTTGTTGTTGGTGTTGCTGCTAATGTCAAACAATAGGTTTAACGCTTGACTTTAACTAAAGGGTTCTTGAGCTCGCAAAACATATCGGTTGGTTGCTTGTTTTTTCGTTTTGTTAAATTTTTTTTTTCCAGACGCGTTAAATCAATGATTATGGGGGTCCTTGGTCCGCCCTTTATAGTCACCACCCGATATACGCAGCCAGGGTTCGAACCCGGAACAATTTAGTCGTAGACCAGAACATCTCTTCACAAAATGTATATTACAGTTATCCATGGACTACTACCCCCTGGACAACCACCCCCGGACGATTACCCCCCGGACAACTACCCCCCTAGGACAATTACCCCCCGGACAACTACCACCCCGGATTATTACCCCCCGGACA
>JBAMJV010009357.1:0-16883 GCA_037951105.1 Echinarachnius parma
ACCAATATTCCATTTGCACGCATAAATTTTAAGTTTGGGTGAGGTTTTTGGGGTGAGTTTTAAGGATTGTAAACGTACTAGTTTTAAAAAGGACAAACACCACATAAAAGTTCATATTTTTAATCTTTTACATGACACCTCTTGCTCAAACAATAAATGATTTATGCCAGAGAACGAGTACAATGAAAACATGCCTGATTTCTGCTCAAATGAGTGAAAGTTGAGTAAGAAGTCGCTCAGCTTTCCTGACTTAGCAGCTGACAATGGACTTTGATGCATGAGTGAATTTACACAAACATGGGGATCAGGGAAAACATGGGAAACAGGCTAGATCGGGAAAGTTACTCATTTGGGTCGCTGGAATCAAACATGTTTTCATTGTACTCGTTCTCTGGCATAAATCATTTATTTTTTAATCATGAGGTGTCATATAATAGATAAAATTATGAATTTGTATGCGGTGTTTGTCCGTTTTCAAAATAAGTAAGTTTACTACCCTTAAAACTCACCCCAAAACCTCACCCAAACTTGCAATTTCTGCGTGCAAATGGAATTTTGGTAACACTACTTTCCATCGTTCTAATTCAGTCATGCGTGAATTATGTACCATAAGTTGTATATCAAATGAAAGAAGAGACACAGAGCTTTTCAGACATATTCATATCATCAAGGAAATTATTCATTATAACATAAAATTTCTGCCATGAAATCCGGTTTCGTTTTTTCTGGGACAGTCTGTATAATGATAACAAGTTATCAGTGTTGCTATAATATATGAGTATTACCCTTTTTCTCTATACTTTTGTCATATTCGACAAGGAAACACCCGACGATATAATGTCAAAAAGATACATACATAATTATTGTTTCAATTAGAAAGTTGTGTAACTTCAATCTACTTGTGGATTCTTTGTAAGATTTAACACCCAGACAAGTTGTTATTTTCCACATTTATTTTATATTAAAGCATCCACATACATTTGAATAAAACATCGTTATGTCAACATATCAAAATGATTCAAATGCATATACCTCAAACAGAAACCTCAGAACATCAAACCTAAAAACATTAATGACACATCAAATAGCAATATAATAACATAACAAAGTACAGCTTAAGCAGCAGATAGCTAATATAATGATAACGAAGTATCTGTGTTGCAATAATATATGAATATGATTTATGTTCTATAAACTCTTGTAATAGACAAAGAAACAGCCGACGATAACATGTCAAAGACAAATACATAATTATTGTTTCATTTAGAAACGTGTGTTACTACAATCTACTTCTTTGCATGATGAAGCACCAATACGAGTTGTTTGTCTTTGTTACAAATCTTGTTTTTAAATTAATGCTGGTAGCTATATAGATGTAACTCATTTGATTTAGCTACACCTTATATGTAACTCATATGCTCAGTTACACCTTATTTATGAGCAGAAACATTCACATCGGTTGTTAACAAAGTTTTCAAATGTAAGAAAGGTATCGACTGTCCGACTGGTTTATTGTAGGTTTTCATGACATTCCTTTTATACTTTTTTTGCCGATTTCACTTAAAGGGATAGTTGAGTTCTGGTAGAGAGAGTACAGTTTTAGTCAAACTGAATTTTAGTAACCAAAACCTGCACCATTATATTACAAACTAATAGTTATAACTCCCCCATGCTCAAAAGGAATAAAACAATTACAAACGACTAAGTAAAAAGCCTGTTATCATTCAAAAAGAGCTGTTTAAACTAAAGAGGGCGCTTTCAAAAAATGCATTTATTTAAACCATTTTAAATAAAATAGTGTGCAGGTGATGTTTTGTTGAAATAGTGATTAGATAGAGAGATATTCAACAACTATCTAAAAATCTCTTTTGAAAATTTTTGAAAAGAGGAAGCATTTTAAAACGAATTTTAACGGCTGCTTCAAAATTATCGAATACTTGTGGGGCCCCACATTTATTACAAATGGTTATGTTTATGGATATTTCAGCCGTTTCTGAACCGATTTTGATCAAATGAAGTTTATTCTGCCATTAAAATTATATACTCTTTCAAATTTGACACTCAGCTCTTCATTATCTCACCGAAAAATTATTTTGTGTAGCGCCCTCTCTACCAAATCTCAACTATCCCTTTAAACATACACATATTACTTGGCTTGTTTGAGTTTACATTTTCCAAAGTACATGAATATTAAACACATTTCAATGAATTACAGAACATGAATCACATTGGGGAAAATATTCACTTAAAAACAATGTGTACATTTCAAAGGTTGTATAATGGATGCCAACTAAGATGTGATATTGAATAGAAAGAGAGGAAGATGTAGAATGTATGGTGGTCGTATTTTCAATTCATGACCACTATTATGTTGTGTTCTTAAAAATAAATATTATTGGCCCGATTATGGGTTGATGATATGAATCAGACAACTATATACGTGATGCCGTAAACATGACATATACACATGAATAGTCAGATTGAAATATACATGAGCACATGATTCAATATGTTCATAATAGGCAACATGTATAAAATTGCTATTGCATAGATTTTCAAATACTTCACATTTCAAATGTTTACAAAAGTGAGTAAAACTGGTCACAAATGAGTATGGTAGTATTTACAAAAGCACTTAAATTAGAGTGGCATTTAATCATTCGTTCGTTCGTGTGTCCTTAACTAATTAAATCAAGATTCAAGTTCCTATTAAATCAAGTTCTTTCATCTCTCGATTGCTGCGATGGCCGTCTCATTACGAGGGACAGGTATTCATTCATGCAACCTGTTTCGCCGCACTGCAATATGTGGTCCATTGTCTGAGTCTCTCCGCAGTCGCAGAGATTATTCTCATTTAATACCTGTGGTAAAGTTCTGTATACATGTTATCAGCCCTGTTATACGGTACATGCATGTGGAAAATATACATTATATATAAAATCTGTAAATCTCTTGAATTATATTGCAATATATTTATGTAAATGTATGGATTTTACAAGTCATGGTAAATGCATGCAAACACATCGTTGATTCCTAATAGTCTTATACGTACATAAGACATTGCTCGCTTTGGTGTTGTATTTCACCAACATCTAATGAAAGATTCTTTCATATTGCTGAAATGAATATGAAGTAAAGCTCATGTCATACATAATATATGGACACGAAACAATATAAGTAAGATTAAGAACAATATGAATGTCTGGTAATGTTTCTATACAATAAACATACTGGTAATAATACTGGATATTCATATTGCTTAATGGCCTATTTGGACAGCACGTAAGCCGGCATCCAATCGGCGAAGACACATGGAATAAATGTTTTGTTTGTAAGACTAATATCATACTCGGGACGGATCCATGGACACAGTGGAAGACAAGCAGCAACATTTAGCAATGATACAAATTTCAATGTGCAGCCAGTGCAAAGAATAAATATCTGAGATAATGTGATCATTATCATTTGTGAGCTGCGAAATGCAGTAGGCCTACACGATTGATCTCTGCGAGAATACAAAGCCATAGACAAAAATACGAGTTTCCAGATTTCTTCCAGCGGTGATGGCGTTACCGATGACGTTATGCCAGAGCCAAATACGGCCCTGCTTAATGCAAAGGAGAATTCCGTCCCTCAGTAGCGTGACGTCATAGGGTCACAAGTTGAAATTAAATGAAATTTATTTACCAAACAACAAGATCGTTAACATAAATATATAAATCACAAAATCGTCAAAAGTAATAGAATATTATAAATGTTCAAAAAGAACCAGCAAAAGCTAAGCAGGCCAGTCGAGGCCAGTCCTTTCACAATAATACAATATCAATACAGTATCATTGTACAATATCACAATATATGCAATATAACTAAGAAATCGGTTAAGAAAAGAGAATGTATTTTACCAAAATGCTCAGTATGACAAAGAAGATGTATTTTGGGAGCTCCTCTTCAAAGGGTCCATATTTGGCCATAAAACGAAAAAGTATTTTTTGTAGTACATTTTGTAAGAGATTATTTTGTCACCGATTTGAAAACAAATTGAGTTTGAATCGCTCATACCTGAACCTTCTACTTGGTACGATTATGTAACAATATGACGACTGCAGGCCCCTGGGAACGACTTTTGTCACAGGAGTGCTGAGCAACCCGTAACAGCGTTTCAGTACTCGGGGGGGGGGGGGGGGGTACATGTGCTATACAAGATGTACCAACAAACAAATCCTTTCTCCTGTCACACTGGCACTGCACGTACAAACAGCATCACAATCAACGCAAGTTCACTAATACAGCACTAGGGTCATCAAACTCATTACCATTCATACAGCAGGTACAGAAATATAGAAACTGCAAGCCAAAGACAAGATATTATCCCACTGTCTATTTCTGTATATAAGAGGAGTACATTTTGTGCCTTCTGCCAAAAATACACTGTAGAGCTAAGGGTTACTATAAGTTTTCCCGGTCAAATCTGTCAAAACAACAGCCAAATTCAGATCATTCAAATTTGCACAAAATTTACTGACGATTGGGATCATTTGATTAACTATGGTCATTCAAATTAACTTTTGAAGCACGCGATCGGAAATTCCGGCCAAAGTAAAATTCAAAAGGAGCATCCCATTTTTAAAAACGCTTCCAATTTAGAGCGGACAGTTTCGTCGTGGGCATTCGGGCATTCAAATTCCTCATTTGGCGAGCAATACATGTGTAAATTGTAATTTCAAAAGCAGAATGTGTGCAATGAAATTCGTCATGGACGTACATCATGTACATTAAATGAGAAAACATGAACAAACATGTAGCGGGCGGGACGTTGCATTGAATGAATAAAACAAAACAAAGAAGATTAGATATATCAAAATTCATTGAAATAAAATTGTTGAAATGTTTGAGATTATGTTTCTTATGAAAACCACCGTGTCTGTGATCCCATCATGCACAATGTGTTTTTATCACGCTTATGAGGAATATTGTCTTTGATTTAGCGAAGTAGTATGGGAAACCTCTTGATGGATGAATACAAATTATGAACAAATGCAATAATTTGATTTTTAAAAAGGATTATTTATATACCGAACCAATTTGAACGCTAAATGTGCGAAATCGGGTGGCTATAAGCGAATTTGAATGTTGATTGAGGAACAAATTTCTTGCTCTAAATTACCTGCGCGAAATTGAATGACGATTGTGCAGTGTTAATTTAAGCGATAAACAAATAATTTGAATTACAAAATGAAATGCTTATTAACGAATTTGAATGAATATATCGATCAGGAATTATAATTCACTTGAATGATCGCATAATGAACCCACATATAATTTATAACTTATATATATATAATCATTACAGTATTATACATGTATTCATTCTGCACCACCAACGGGTACTGCAGCACCCCCAACACCCCCGACTCCTAGGGGCCTGGACGACCGGCTCCTCGGGCCCGACGTTATTTGACTGGCTGGACGGCAGTTCTGCCTCATGGTCAAGGGATATGTTCTGCCTTTGGTCGAGAGCACCAGCGGGAAGAGACATAGTGACATCATTATCCGACAGGGAAAGATATCCACCCTCATTACCAATGGTTTCTATGGACGTAATTCGGGGACGTCCTGAAGAGGTTGATGTCATTCCTAAATACAGAAAGAAATGTATTGTTAACAATACATACATGCTAAGCAAAACATGGAAAGTTGCCGTTGTAAACAGGTTACATTTAAAGACAGGTTTGAGACCTTTTTTTAATATATATTCTGCAAGGGATCACATTTGGTGGTCACTGTACCCAATTTGGCTTCTATAGAATAATTATAATGTAATATTTTGAAATTATTGACCTTTGTATTTCGAGTACCTTTTTGTTGGTACACTTTGTATATCTAACTTGTATTCTCATATTTATAGTACGTTAATCTTCTTGCTAATTGATGAATAATGTTATAAGAAGAAGCAGGTCTTATGATCCATCATAAGTCGCAATGATTCGAAGTATAAGTTTGATAAATCAATAAAATCAAAATCGTAAGGAGAAACTTAAGTAATCCACTAACTTGATCAAATTGCTAAATGCACTAACATATTCATATTTTTATTTATTTTTGCTTTATGGTAGCATAAAAATGAAATGGGTTTTACTTTGTCTAAATCAAGATATATTTATGATTGAATAAACGCTTTGCGATCGTAGTCAACATCAATAGGCCACCACCAGTTATGTGATACAATCCGACACTAATTTGCACAACTAACTAATCACACCGTGATGAATTTCTATGACTTTTTTACACATCTTTCAGAAGAATATTGTGATGATAATGGTCATAATATGATCAAAGTCGCAATTGTTACTTTTGATAACAAATCTTACTTGAATTTCAAAGCTTAAAAGAGTGTTTTCTGTTTTCTTTCTAATATAGTATTCAAGGAAAATCATTATATGGTTACAATTGCACATGCTCTACCCTTATGTAAAATTTCGCAAAATATATAGCATGGTATGCTATGTAATACCATTGTAAAACATCGCATACCATGATGAAATCTGTACATTTAAAAAATACTGTTACAAGTTTATTACCATGGTATTCAGTGTATCAATAATCAGATAATGGTATCAACACGAAAAACACAATGCATAACCAAAATGTACCATGAAATGCTACGGTAATAAAGACATATCACAAACTTATATGGGAAATATATATTAAGGCAAAATGAAATTGTATATTGCTATGATAAAAAGAAGGCTATGCAAACATTAAGCTAGGAATGTGTAAAATGCATGCATTGTACATTTCATTTATGAAAGTCATAACAAATAGCAAGAAAAAAAGATACAATGGAATGGAGTAGGCTACATACATTAGGATAAACTAACGGCTCAATGGCCCATATTTATCTGTGGAGCATATTTTCCCTACTGCGGGTCTCTTTTAATAAGTAATATGACATATTTATGTCTTTGTTAATTACTTGACATAATTGTAGAAAAAATGTTAAGGGCCAAAGAAAAGGCATGGTAGCGAAAGGTTTGGCCAAGGCCTGGGCGCCGTTGTAGAAAGAGATACGATCGATTGTAGTTCCAATTAATTGTATTTAAAGTCAGATCATGTGTTCTTAAAGCGAAAATCTGATTGGTTGAAAACACACTAATTTTCTGACGTACATTAATTGTAACTTCAAATCGATTGTATCTCTTTCTGTAACGGGGCCAATGTCATGTTATAAAGATTCACATGAGCTGTATGTACGGGTCAATGGGTTCTATGATCTCCCAGTTACCTGTAAACTCTGAAGGAGTGGGGACTTTGGGTTCCTTGTCCTGGACATCGATGTTCAATCTTCGCATTTCTGTAATTTCAAGGTTTAAAGAAGGTTAAACAAAATGCTAGTAACATTTTGAATCACCATTTTCGTGATATTGACGTATAAGTAATGTTAACTTCTTTTTTTCGAACGATTTTCTGGCAAGTAACCCTCAGATAGGGAAAAAAAAATGTGAGCACTGATTGAATTCCACATCTAAACAGACATTTTAAAAGACATGTGACACATGACTAAATATGAACTTTATACAAATCACATATTCAACATTTAGATCGACCCATTACCCTTAACCATTAAAAGGCTAGGCTATTTGAGATCGTTAAACGGCCGGGGGCATTATGTTGGAGAAATAACAGTAGTAAGTTCAATGGAAGTTAAAGACATGTTAATTACATGAAACATGTCATATTTATGTTTCTGCAAGAAACTAGAAGTTGCTAATTCACTTTGACAAAAGGGGAACACAATGTGGATGGTCAAACAATTATTTGGGACGATTTTACTTACATTTAGGGAAAGGAGAACTCTAAATCTCAAATTCAAGTTGGAAAATACTCACTTCCGGCACCAAAGATGTATGCTGTTGATAACTAAATCCATAATTATTCAATTAGATACCTACCCATCTCCCACAAAGAATATATTTCTGAAAACTTAGAATCCACAGATAATTTTACAGCTTTGATGGACAAAATCCAATACCCCACTGGGTCCCTTAACTACAAAATGTTACATACCACTATAGGTATGATATATTATATTCTTACCTCGCTCTAGTGATTCAGCCAGCGGTACCATGTCGTTTTTCCTGAGAATGTCTCGGAGCTTGAGGGCAGCGTCCTTTCCAGAGCCATGTTTGTATCTGAATGCCTGAAGTAACTCGGAGTAGGCAATTTGCACATTGCCTTGGTTCATACTCTTCATTATAGCACGATCTCCTGCAGAATATCCTAACCCCAGATATACACTGAAGTTTTTAATAGGTATTAGACTTGGGGTTATCTCCTTTGATAGATCAAGGATAAGCGTGTCGCTTAATACGTCTTCTGCTTCATCTGCAAGTGAAAAGAACATGCAAACAAATGAAGTCCACATTTTGGTTAACCACGGAAATAGTAATTATATCTGATAGCATGCAGTTTGCTTAGAAGTGGTAAAGTAAAAGTTCATACAGTATCATACAGTATCATACACCGCCGTAGATCCAGGGGTGGGGGGGGGGGGGTAAACATACCTTTACTTTATACACTTGTACTGTTAGGGACCTCAATATTGTCTCCTTCCATTCATGGGAAACTTCCCCTTTAATGGTAGAAACTTCCACTTTAATGGTATTCTCAAAATATAAATACAAAGTATCGAATACCTAGTACAATTTTGTTGGCGAATTATTTGGTATCATAATTGACAATTTTGTGTGATACTATATGTAGAGCTAAAGTCATATATCCCACCTTCATTCTCTCGTGGTTGAGCAGCAGATCTTACTGAATTCCAGATCTCTCGTATGATTTGTGAAGCCTGTTCGCCATGTTTCTGCGATGCTATCCACGAAGACAGCATTTGAGCGGCAGCTTCTTGCGTGTTAATCAAATTCTGACATTCCAGGCGCTCCAGTTCGGTTTTGGTAAATCCGAGCTTCCTGCCTACATCATAGAACTGTTCAGGCCTCATGGTGCGAGCAATTGCAGCTACAGTCCGATCATCAAGTTCACTACAAATGACAATGGTTAGTTATAATGCAACATTTAGGATAATGAAAAAATGTATATGTATTCATATACCAGTGAAGGTAGAGCAATACATACATATCAAGAAAGGGTTTCAATTGACAGCATTTCACCAAAAAGGGTAATTTAATTGGAGGCTAAGTTTTAATACAATGTTTTTCTTTCTAATTGGATTTTTCAAAATGACGTGTGTATTTAATAACTTTTCTTTTCATTTAGAAGTGAGATAATTACGGCTATCTTTGGGAAAAAGAGCCAAATAAACACATGTGTATAGTAACTTCTTTAGGTTACTTTTAATTAAGATCTAAGATTTCCCGAAAAATAATCACACAAAATAAAAGATACATCTTAACTTATACTACAACTTTATATTTAAATAGCCTATGCATATCTTACCTTTGATGTTGACCGTCATTGACTGAAATACCAATCCCATTAAGAACATGAAACGAAAATGGAGGAAGATAAACAAAATGGATTAGACAGCACGATTCTCACACCCTTCAGTTCGGGGATCTGAAATCCCAGATTCCCGTGAGATCTGTTCACTGACGGGAACCTGTTTTTCCCGGTCCCGATATTAATCAAAGACTATTCAATTCGCTTGACAATACACAATCAACTACTTATATCGAAAGATTTAAGCCTAATATACATTCATCAGTTATTTGTTCCCCCTAAAATTTACTTCTTAAAGGGATAGTTGAGTTCTGGTATATAGACCGCTACACAAAATAGGGTTAGTAAGGGTTAGTAGGGGTTTTTGTAAGATAATGAACAAAAAACAAACAAACTTGAAAGAGCATACAATTTTAAAGACAGAATACATTTTTATTTCATCCAAATCGGTTCAGAAACGGCTAGAATATGTTTAAACATAATCATTTGTAATAATTGTGGGGCCCCACAATAATTTCATAATTTTGAACCAGCCCTTAGGAAATTATAAAATACGCTTCCTCTTTTCCAAAATCTACAAAAGAAGTTTTTGAATAGTTGTTGATTATCTCTCTATCTAATCACTATTTCAACAAAACCTGACATGCACAATATTTTATCTAAAATAGTTTAAACCAATGAGTTTTTAGAGAGCGGCCTTTTGAGTTTTAACAGCTCTTTTTGGAAGATAACAGGATGTTTACTTTGTTGTTTGTAATTTTGTATTCCTTTCGAGCATTGTGGAGTTATAACTATTAGTTTGTAATGTAATGGTGCCGTTTTTGGTTACTCAAATTCAGTTTGACCAAAACTCAACTATCCCTATAACATGTTTAACTTTGATTACAATTTTAGTGCAGCAATATTTGCGGAGCTTCGTTGAAACTTCGTACACAAACGTAACTCCGTACAGATTTTTACTTTCGCAGAACATATTCATCATCCATATATGAATCGCACACACATTCGACGGCTAGACAGTAACATATACAGCTGGTGAACATTGGAACAATACGTTGTACCCAGACCAGGGGCCTGGGAAAAAATGTTTCACCGGGGGTGCTGAGATATATATATATAACCTTTTGAACTACGTATAAATATATATATATATTTTTTTTTTAATATTTTGAACCCCCGTAAGTGATTTTTGTTCACTTTTTTCACTGATAGCAGCGAATTCTTTTGCTAATTTGAACCCCCTTAAGTGATTTTTGTTCACTTTTTTCACTGATAGCAGCGAATTTTGTTTGCTATTTTGAACCCCCGTAAGTGATTTTTGTTCACTTTTTTCAGTGATGGCCGCGAAGCGGCGATTTTTTTTTGGTGCTATTTTGAACCCCCGTAAGTGATTTTTGTTCACTCTTTTCACTGATAGCCGCGAAGCGGCGAATTTTTTTGCTATTTTGAACCCCCGTAACTGATTTTTGTTCACTTTTTTCACTGATACATTTTCACTTGGCAGCCCAAGGGGGGGGGGGGGGATTTAAACCCCCTAACCCCCCCCCCCCCCCCCCCCCCCCGTAGATCCGCCACTGATTATGTCAATGTGCATTTTCCCGTCTGGTGCTGATATGTTCGTCTGAGTGATTGATCTTTGTGAAGATTAAATAGTTTACAGAAGTTGTAGCAAGCTGACCTTCCTGCCCAATATCGTCTAACCATAATTTGCATAAACAAATTATCCCAAAATTTCCGGGGGTGCTGCAGCACCCCCAGCACCCCCGCTTCCCAGGCGCATGACCCAGACTTCATCGGGTCTTTCAAGCGGATAAAGTGGGACGGAATTAAACTTATTCTTATATATTCATCGCCCCAAGATTTACCGATCATGGTCAGGATTGTTTCATTCATTGAAATGGCTTAACAATAAATGTATATATAAACCCCTCAAAAAAAGTTTGGAAACTCAACTTTGATCGATTATTTCGCTTTTATTGTCAAATTGTATTTTTTCCTTTTAGTGTCATTGCAATGCATGATGATTTCCCTTTAAATTGGTACATTATTTGTCATTTATTTCAAATCAGGGAATACGCAGTGCGTTTTAGAATGGATGACGTTCAGAAGTCAAATGTCGCAAAATGGGCCGAAAGTATTCAGTTGGGAAATTTGACTCTTGTGCCGTATTTGTTAATGTTCAAGTTGTATCGAAGATTGTAGCGTGTTCAAATGATTTTAACTTATCAAATTTGGCATCATTTTAAAGCCCATGTGTCTATCGTTTCAATACGGTTATGTTCGTAACAATTTTATTAACAGGTTAAGTATGGTACAGCTGAATATGGGGAGGGCCGAAAGTGAAATGTTGCAAAATGCATTTCTTTTTGTGAAATTGAAGGCGTTGCATCGAAAAACGACTATTGGAGGAGATGTTTTGGGGTTTTAAATTGCATAATCATCAGTAAATTTAGCATCATGTGAAAGCGTGTTTATTTGTCCTTAAAATCATGACTCACCTGTAATAATTATGCTATTGGGGTGTGTGCAATAAAACCGGATATGGGGGTCTATAAATGCTATGAATTTAAGACCGTGGCTTCTTGTTTCAAGATTCCGGTAAGATATTGTTGTATTAATCATAACTCTATCATCATTACGTTTTGCACTATCGGAAACCTCGTTAATTTATCTTTAATATGATATCTCATTTGCAATGATTATGCTTAATGTGAGTGTGCAATACAGGAAACTCACAAACTTGATAATGCTTCAAATTTCTCTAAACCTACGCAAACTGGCCAGAACTGGCATATTAGCGCCGTCTTTGACCGTGTAGGTATGCCCTTATTACCACGTATCAAACGGTAGAACGTCGACCTTGCAACGTGTCATTTTGAGCCCCATACATTTAGAGGTACTACACACACCTCAATCACATAACCACTATGAATGGGGCATTATTTCATTGACAAATTAACACGCTTTAACATAATGTTGAATTTCATAATGATTATGTAAATTAAAGTACTAAGATATCCCCACAAAAAGTCGTTTTTGGATGCAACGCCTTCAATTTCACACAATCAAATGCATTTTGCTTACATTTTGCTGTCGATCCTCCCCAATATTCACCTTAATTGTACCTACCCGGCTGTCATAATCATTCCAAGTGAGGTGTCATTGGAAAGATAATTAAACAGGCTTTTGTCTGATACCATATTCAACAGTTTCTCTTCATTGACAAGATATTCATCGTCGAAAGAATTTGAACTTGAGAAAGACCGTGATATGGGTGTCAGACCTTCCAACTGAAGTTTGTTGGCGCATTTTGTGACATTTCACTTCTTACTTTCCCCCATTCTCAAATATACTGCGCATACCTCGTGCTCGTGATGCTTACGAATTTGGTATCATTTTAAAGAGGTATACACACCCTTTCAAGTGATACCAAATATAACCATTATGATTTCATAATAAAATTATAATCGATCAAACTTGAGTTTCCGAACTTTTTTTGAGGGGTTTATATATGTATTTGTAACGTGTATCCATTTGCTTCACATTGACTTTATTTTCTAGTGGTCATTTAGGCCACCAAATTCTTGAATGTTTGAATATTTGATGGCCTGGATGGAATGCTGGTGGCCCGAAAAATAGGAAAGAAAATAATGCACAAACAAATATCCTTGGGTAACCAACAAACATGTTTTCTGTAAATGATGTCAATAAAATAGAACAAATTCGTGTCAATCTCATTTGTACTTTTTTGTGTGCACAGTATACACGCACAAATCTACGCGTTCTTACATACGACCTTCTTTAATCCGAAAAGCGTTAGTTCCGTTCCTGAGACGGTTTTCAAAATGGCCGTTTTACTCAGATCTCTACATATTTATGGGACTTTATTCAATAATGTTTTACTTTTAATGTGTAGGTTATATATCTACTCGCGGTTATTATGTATCTTATAATTATAAGTAATATTGGTATGAACAATCCTGTTCATAGACATAATTATAAGAATGTTTCGAACAGGATACCTATGGATCCCCAAACAACATTTATATAAGTTTATGTTAATGTACTTTGTGTACAATGCTTTGTCATTAACATGTAAACGTAGTTATTTTGTCTATATGACATTTCAGAGATTTCATTTTATCTCCGTCCACAGGTATGATATTCCCATCACGTCATGGTTAAGGGTATACATGTATCATACATAAAGATTTAATATATGGTTGCAACAGTATATTCACCATTTTTTCCACGTTCCAGCTGTGTTTCAGTGGCATCTTCGAGTAGTCCTACACTCGCAAGAGCTTCCGTGGCATTCACGTTAGGTGGGAGCCCCCTTTTCCACTCAAGCAACATATCGATGGTTAGCTGTTCGTTTCTCCTGTGGTTTAACTGAGGAATGGTGAAGCCCAGAGCAATTCCAAGCTCATATAACTGGTCCATACTGACTTCTTCTGTTATTTCAGATAACTCAGAATCTGACGTGCAGTCCATATGATCGATATAATTGCTTCAGGGACAATAGGAGTACAACAAGAAAACATTTGGTAATCATAAAGCTTAATTAAATATAAAAGGTTTAAAGAAAAAATGTTGGGCTATCGCCCAAATAAAGTATATCAATTAAACAAAACATATACTTGTATCCATTTTACATAGAAATTTGAAATATTATAATTTTTAGGAAAACAATTGTAAAATGTTTATGTAGGTTCCAGATTAAACCAACCTGTTTGCTGATCGGGAAGTGTTGTATGAAACTGTGACTTCTGTATATATTTGCATTAGATACTCTGTTGCATAATTTGGCATCATACCTATACAACTTCACTGTCAACCACAATCCATATTTAATGGTTTTATATTAAACTTGATCTGGCTGGAAATACTTTGTATACAAAATATAAAAGACAGAAATAAGTCATACTGTATGTAATTAATAAATATATATGCAATTGTTGGTCTGTTCGAAAACAACTTCTTATCATCATGATAACATTACAGTACTAATACAGTGCGAGTCAAAAAAAAACGAAACCGGACTTTGATAGCTTATGAATCCACAAATCTAGAGGTATAAATGTTTTAATTGGTATCATGTTAAATCTTGGGAAATTGTCTTTAGAATGATATATCATACACACTTGATCACTTCATGCTTCACCGATCGCGACCTAATTATCCAAAGGCATGCACAAACTACCTGTGTCCAAGTTTGCAGTGTTCTTGTTTTGTGAATGGTTGCATCTGTTGTTTGATTTTCAAAGATAAATTTATCCTAAACATGCCCTATGCAGGGCCCCCTGCCTCCAAACAATGGGAGGACAGTGCATGGGGGATCCCCTGCCACACTGATAAACATGAA
This sequence comes from Echinarachnius parma, assembly GCA_037951105.1. NCBI lineage: Eukaryota > Metazoa > Echinodermata > Echinoidea > Clypeasteroida > Echinarachniidae > Echinarachnius > Echinarachnius parma. The sequence continues at coordinate 14,825 of JBAMJV010009357.1, forward strand.
AATCATTGGCAACCAGCTGGTATTTTTTTAGTTTCACCAAAGGATATTCTTGAAACGTTCTTTCAAAAAATCGGTAAACAAACGCATTCATTTATGATAAATACAACAAAAAAGTCCCCTCTAATACAAAATACCGTAACTTTTTAACAAAAAGGTTTTAAGCAATATAACTTGGCAGGATTCTTTCTACACTTATTCACTAACTTCTGTGTGAAAATGAAATTGGTCTGTCTAGTCATGCATGGGTGAGCACACATTAAAGGCAAAATTGTCACTTTCTGACGCTTGTGATTTTTGGAAAAGTGACAAGTTTGCCTTTAATGTGTGCTCACTCACGCATGACGTGACGGATCAATTTTATTTTCACAGAGAAGTTAGTCAATAAGTGCAGAAACATTTCTTCCAAGTTATTTTGCTCAAAACATATTTGTTAAAAAGTTTCGCTATTTTTATTAGGGGGGACTTACTCTTTTTGTTGTGTTTAGAACAAGACAACGGCAAACTTGGACACGGGTAGTTTTTGCATGACTTTGGATAATAAGTTCGCGTTCAATGAAGAGTAAAGTGATCAAAATGTATGATGTATCATTTTAAAGGTCATTTCCTAAGCTTTAACGTGATACCAATATCAACATATATATGTCTAGAATTGTGGATTTATAAGCCATCAAAGTCCGGTTTCGTTTTTTTTTTACTCGCACTGTATATGCGGAAGCTTTATTCACCTGCGTTGGACTGTGTCCGTCGACGTGTTGTCAAATTCGGATCCTTTCAAGAAAAGACAGATTATGTTAGATATTGAACATAGATCATATTTTGGTATATACAACGCACATGTGAACAATATTGCACCATAGGATTTAAATCAAAATCTAAAATTGAATCAAATTATTCACTACAAATCAAGTACCCAAGAAAAATACAAAAGAATAAAACGGGCTAAATAAGATCCCAATATTAAATTTAGAACAGAGGTAAGCATGCGCATGACATTTAGTAGAGATATTCCCAGTATAGATCTGAGTCGGGAAGACTATTATACATCCGATGAATGAAGCTCCCGTCCAGATGTGAGGTTTATGCATCTTGGAGCGTAAGAGCCAGGTCTGGCTGGCATAAACACACTTTATTTTTTAATAGTCGGGTCACTCGCCGTCTTTACAAAGATATAATAAGCATGTCCCGCAGGTTTTTGGGGCAGGGTTGCAGGTGCATGTTATACAGAACTGACCCTGTAGTTATCTGGCGTCTCTGTGCTAAGCTTGGAATTGAGAGCCGGGTGCGAGTGCGAATTTCATTGCAAAAATACAGTGTAATAGTTTTTACCTGTACATACTTTGCCCTACCCAGGGCTGGGGGTGGCATGGGGGAAAGTGATACACTCCCCAACACAATTAGCAAAGACTACAAGACATAGGACAACATATCACAAATCATATAAGGTGCTTCCAAAAAGATGTTTACCCCTCAGTGCTATGCCAAGTTGGATCGAAAAAAGCACCAATAACGATATATACATTTTTGCAATTATTGACAGAATAACATATTTCTTCACAAACCCTGTGTTTTCAGCACGAAAGACATGTGGCAGGAAGAATAGGGGTTTTCCTTCTGTTCAATGGTGAACCTTACAATCTCAGCATGGCCGTCTGGAGAGAGTTTGGACGCAGAAAATGGTCGAACTGTGGAAAGTTGGTGTCGAATAGCCGTGGCCGACACTCGCTGTAAAAAGTAAGATTAATGGTGTAAATGTGCATTTCACGTGAACATGCACTGTATCAGTATTGTCTTCATGTTTCTATCAATATCGCCCTAACATACAAACACCGTATAAACAATGTTCTCTTCCTCTACATATAGGCCATTTTATGATGTCTTGAGTATTCCCATTGAAGAGTGTTTGTTGATTATGTATGCATGAATTCCACACTAATAATTTCGCAACATCACTAATAGGAGACAAAACTGTTGTTCCTGTATATTGAATCAGTACATTTGTATACGTAGAACTTGTTTAGCTTACTTCAGTTTTAATCTCGCCTCCATGTTTACAAGATAT